>OZ024904.1:104645229-104672729 GCA_964017125.1 Flabesymbios commensalis | reverse complement strand
AAGTGCCCTTCTTGTCATCTTTCACAAAGACCGACTGAAACTGAGCATTCAGTAGAGATGCCTTAGTGGTTGGGTCACTATGCAACTGGCCTTTGTCTTTAATAGGAGCTACACCAACAGAGTCATTCCGTAAGGACTTGATGTAATTCCAAAATGGTGTTGTATTGTTTTCCTCCAGAGCATTGGATAGTCTCGTATTTATGTGGCCTCTATGAGCCGTTTGTAGATGTTAATTGGTTAGTTACTGAATGTGTTTGTAATCATTCCAATGGTCTGCGTTATTAGACATTTTAGCCCGGTTATACATCTTTTGTATCTTTCTAACCAGGGACTTGGCTATTGCCATCAAAACACGGGGTTTTATACTGTGTGCTGAAGACCTTGGTGGGCACAAATTTAACCATCATAGAATTTACATGGGCTTTGAATGAAACCCGATTTTCTTCAACGGAGTTCCTATCGCAATTAGCTAGGAATCTGATACAAAATATCGAGGATTCTTCATGAATGCTTTGCCAGTCAGCTTTTTTAAAAAGCAGAGTTTCACGAGACTTCGGCCTGTTAAAGACAGGACTTATTTCCGAGTCAACAACAAACATACTGGTGAGTTCTTATATAGCCCACATACAATGTTCTGTGCGCTTCACACATATTATCCCTGGTCACTAGACCTGTTCATTTATTTAACATTTCAATTCCCTTTTTTGGAGCATTCAGCACTGCATTCATTTTGGCGCTAGGAAATAATCGCAGACATTGCCATCTCTGTCCTACCAGGTACTCATTTACACTCGAGTCAAGTGAAGCATGTGAGGATAAAGTGCCTTGCCCAAGGACGTCGAAACAATGTCCCGATATTTAGAAGGGAGAAACATGATATTTAGCTAAAAATCCTGCACCAAACAGGATACGAAACCGCACGACAGGCAGCGACATTGGAAATGCGTCACGCTTTAGCCATCTCTAGTGTCTAAAATCTGACGCGATTCACAACTTCAAGTGAGTGAAAATGATTAATATTTGACAAAATAGAAGCCAACGATTTTAAATATTGATGATTGATGTCTCGTTTTATATCTAACATGTTTGAAAGTTAGTATTTAATTTGCTAATAAAATTAAAAAAGAACACGAATATAATCGTCACCGGCGGCTAGAGGGTTAGAGCCCATATTTCCAAGTGATCATGTACTGAGTGTAATATATTGTCAGCTGAACCTGGGATACCTGTGTCCCACTTGTTGGCTATTTGATTTTCAAACACATGTTCCACTACATTTTTTTTTGTCCGACTACTACATTCTAAGCCGGGAATGGGGAATTATTGTTGATCTGATACAGACCAATTATCATGGTCGGATGTGGCCGGCCCCGATGGCTCATTCGTATCGACTGAGGCTTGTAACCTGGGGGTACCAGGTTCGAATCCCGGTCGGGACGGATATTTGTCATCGTGATTGTACATATGCAGTGCTTCAAACTGTTCAAAGACATGGAGTGTACAGTGCTGCCAATGGTACTGTGCACTATAAAGTCATTGAAGTCATTCGAAATAAGAGTAGGGTATAGTCCCGGCTTCGGGCTTCCTTCTGTCGCGATATTGCCATGATTGTGCAGAAAGCGACGTAAAGCAATATTCATATATATGGTCGGACGTGTTTTAAGTCGGTTAAAACCCTCGGAGCTGTACATTCTTAGCTGTGGAAAAGGCCTCGGCCTTCTGCCTTGGCCTTTTCCACAGCTAAGAATGCATCCTATTCGTATTTTACAGGGATTATCCTACTATCAGCCAGTGAATACACCCTCTGAGACGGGAGTCTTCCTAGGTTTACCCCCCAGAGAGGCTATGGCCATCCTAGATATTACGCAGAGGGGAGGTTTTAAATTGGTGGCGTATGGATAAGGTGAGATAAGGGGGCCATCGGAGAGACTATCACGGTCTGATGCCCACTCAGTAAACTAGGGCTCTAGGTCAGCAAGGAGAAATAAAAAAACGTAATAGTGTTTTAAAGACCATTATGGTTACACGAGAAAACAACGAGTTATTTTGACCAACAAACTCAATAAAGTATGTCATATTTTTTCGTAGTATGGCCTATTTCCCCCTGTGGTGTAATTTGTAAAATAATTTAAGATCAATAAAGTGGAAGATGGGAGTTCAACAGTGTTTGACTGCTTGGAAAAAAAGAGCGAATATTATTTTGCTGTAGAATGTGCACACGACAACATATTTAGATTATTTTCTTCAGTTTTTTTTTTAAATAATATTTTTTCACTTCTATAACATTGTTTGCAATAAACCTATCAGTAAAAATGAAAGGTGTAGCCAGAGTTTTTAATGGTGTTTTGAGCATACCACCTGCGTCCTGTCGCACAGTGAGCCCTGGCTGACAACTAGTTACGTGTCCTCAACTCAGGGGAATCTCACTTATTGCCAACGTCACTCATACACCAAGAAAACACCAGAAGATGACACGATGCCGCTTCATTATTAAGCCAGCATCCCAAATGAGGACCAACATTAAATCGACATTGTCTTGTTTGCAGGGTTACCATGCACATCACACGTATTGTACCAGTTACTTGTCCTTAACTCAGGGGGAATCTCACTTATTGCTCGCGTCTAGCATATACCAAGCTAACGCCAGACCATGGCCCAAGAAAAACACTTTCAGCGCGGGGACCATCTTTATGCGTCATAATAGACGTCACATTATGACGCATAAAGATGGTCCACGCGCTAAGAGAATTAAATGTTTATAAGGGGCGTAAACCAATAGATATTTAAATAAGATACATAGATATTTAAATAAATCAGAACTAGCTAACTAAGACATTTCTGGTGATTTTGAATTGAAATAACCCTTTTAGTCTCCATGGTTTAAACAAAATTAATTCAGCGTTGTAAGGGTTAAAACTATATTGTGCGGATTCTCTTGTTTGCAGGGCTACCGTGCACAACCCACCCATTGTGATATATATGACACTGGAAGAAGTTGAGCTACTCAATCAATTTGTTTTATCAAAGCAGTACGAGGCTAGATTTTTCTTGATCAATTTAAAAGCCGGACTATTTATTCCAGTCCACCCCCTTCCCGCTCTGTATTTTAATGGGAGCTTCCTATAAATAGGATTAAGACGCGGTGGTGCTTCTGGTAAAGTATCAAGTCCATTGTCAGAAAAAGTGTCGTGTCACGTGTGTCACGATGTGTGTTTGATCAGATTAGGCGGTAATTTTAAGCTCCGGGTGTTTTTTTTTTTTTTTTAAAGAAACCTAATTTGGCTTCTCATACGCCGACAACTAAATCGTCCCACAAACGAGGTGTATCAACCAAGAAAAATTTATTCTAGTCCAGTCATTGAAGGCCAAAATCACACGAAATTTCAACAAAATTACTTCAAAAGTTTTTTTATCCTTTTTGGATTCGTTAGAATGTGTACTTGCCTCTCAAAAAATTTTTACCGAAAATTTTGCTGGGGGAAGTACCGAAAAGTCATTTACAAAATGGCCGCCATCACCGAATGTGAAATCTTATAATCAGTGCATACTGTATTTCCAACATGCCATAATCAAGTTATTGGTATCCACACTTCTGTGTTTTGTATAAAAGAACAAAATTGGATATGTACAGAATGTATTTATCAATGTATCAATGTATTTATCAATGTATTATCTTGTAAAAATTAAAAATGGTCGCCATTTGTGCAAATTCGTGTCTTTTGTGTTGTAAACACTAAGCAGACCGGACGTGGCTGGTGGTAAGGTGTCATCGAGAGGGGAATATAAGCAGCTATTATTTTTAAATTGCTGGACTACTCAGGGGCCAGAATCAACCTGTTGATCGGGTAACTGCCGCTGCTTTACTGAAATATGGCCAAAAATGTACATGACATATGTGCGATTTTGGTCCGATTTTGAAAAATCGAGCGCATTGCACATTTTGGCTCTGTGAGTAGTCAAATATTGAACTATATCAATATATTTAATAGCAATACAACGCTACTGGTATAGGCTTTCACATGGATGTGAAATAGTTTGTGTCCGGTCATTGACAAATGCACAAGAGAGCTTTAAGTTGGTATTTTAAACCCTTAATTTTACCTAATTTTCATATTTTTTTCAGAAAATAGTCGAAATATTTTTCTGTCAGCCGATTTTTGTATGGTATAAATATTTAGTTTTGATTCAAACATATTCTAGAGCTATTGTTTACTTAAAATAAAACCCTTTGGAATACGAATAATGAGTTATGTGAACATATTAGATACCAGTATCACATACTATAAGACGTAAAATTAGCTCGCTTTTCTTGTGGCTCGGGAAAATTGACAGTATCTCACATTATTGCGCACAGAGAGTCAAATTCTGAACTATATTAATATATTCAATATCAATGGAAAGCTACTGATACCAGCTTTCACATGGATGTGACATATTTTGTGTTCGATCATTGACAAATGTACAAGAGAGCTTCACGTTGGAATCAGTTTTACTTATTTGTCATACTATTTCAAATAGTCAGCATACTTTTCACTCAGCTAATTTTGTATGTAATAAATGCTTAGTTCAAACATGTTCTAGGGCTATTGTTGAATTAATAAACAAATTTCAAATAATGAGCTATTTTAACATATTACATACTTTTTAGGTAAGATGTAAAATTTGCCTCCTTTATTTCTGGTTCGGGGAAATTGACCGTGTTTCACATTTTTGCCCAATGAATACCCAAATTTAAAAATATCAATATCCTTGATATTAGTTGAAAGTCACTATCAAGGGCTTTAACTCGGATACATAATATTTTACTTCTGTTAAATACAACAAAGCGCTAAATTTGTATTTTATATGGTATAAATGTTTGCTATTACATGTACTTTTACATTCTCTGAAGTCATCTTTCAAAAGTGATCTTGATCACTGAAGGACCGATCACCGCCACTTCAAAGCGATCTCAGCAACTACAAAAAAGTGATTACGAACACTTTAAAAGTCTCAGCCACTAAAAAATTACCGAAGCCACAAAAAAATTATCTTGACAACTGAGGAAGTGCTCACAACCACTCGAACAGTTATGGCAGCCACTCCAATAGTTATCTTGGCCAAAAAAGTTATCTCAGCCACTACAAAATTTATATTGGCCACTGAAGAAGTAATCACATCCACATTAAAAATTATCCTAGCCACTACAAAGGTAATCTTGTCTAATAAAAAATTGGTGTCAGCCACTGATAAAATTACCTAAACCACTACAAAGTGATCTTGGCCACCGAAGAAGTGATCAAAGTCACTTTAAAAATTATCTAAATCAAAACAAAAGTGATCTTGCCCACTGAAGAAGTGATTGCAGCCACTTAAAAAGTGACCTCGTTGATCTTGGCCACTGTAAAAATGATAACAGCCACTTTAAAACTTATCTCAGCCACTACAAAAATCATCTTGGCCAATAAATAAGTGTTTTATTTCTATAGTCAATATTGTCTGCTTGTCACATGACAAATACATGACCAATATCACCAAACACATCAACATCTAAAACAAAACGTGGCTGCATTTGTTCCCACTAATCACTATAATTGTATTTACATGACCAGCAACCAAATAATCATCTATAATACTGCAAGAACAAGTATAAATGTTATGTTATGCAGAACACCCAATTATGGATGGGTCAACGATAAATTTGTCACAAGTATCCAGGCCTTAGCCCGGACGATTTTTAATGAAAATTTAATTTTTAATTAACCAAATTTATTTGCCCCAATTAGCCTTATTTATCCCCCTAATTAGGGCCAAGAAATCATCTCCATTGAAAAAACTATACGTGCCTACGTGATAAGTAACGAGAAAGCTGCCGAGCAGACATATGGTGAGCGACTGGTTATCTAACATTTACCAAGTCACGATGCTATTAATTATGTTCTAATGTCACACTGAGCCATATTTGCTCTGGTGGGAGAAACTATTATTAGCAGCTTGACTGCACTACAGGTTTATGTGCCTATATTACACCAGAAACATAATAAATGGCGGCCATTTTGGATTTTAGCTCAACAAATGTAACATTTTTGTGCTATCTAAAATATATGTATTCTCTGATCATAAAAAATAAAAGTTTGGACACCAAAAAGTTATTTTTAACATAATTGAAAGTGACAAGAATGCAGAAAATACGATTTACCATGTGATCTCGGCGGCCATTTTGAAAAATGCTAATTTAGGTACTTTCCCCAAGAAAATTTTTGGTAAACTTATTTTCCCTGCAAAATACATGTCCTAATGATTCAAATTTGCCAAAAAACCTTTTGAAGTAATTTTGTTGAACCTGAGACATTTAAATCATAAATTATAAAAAAATAAATTATTCGACATTGCGTTCAAAGGTTAATAACCGACATTGTTTTGTGGGCTTGCAGCTGGAAATCCGACTTTTTGATAAGCATCCAGCGGTGACAGATGGGCAGACAGCGGTGACAGGCTGTTTTTTTACCGCCCACGGATGATCTATGCGCCCCCTGTAGGCAGGTGTGGCATTAACTGGAGCGGAAATTCAGAATGCGTCCAAATTCGCGAGGATTCCCCCAAGCAGATTACCCCGAGCAGCATCTGGACGTAACACGTAGCATTGGGGAAAACCACTACTGTTGCCCTTTAATTAAAGGCACGACTAAAGTCGTTTTAATCCATTGTATTTGCCGATCAAATCACACTTATTGGGAACAAAATGAGCTTTTAAACATTAAGATTTGCAAATATTTGGTCTCCAATTGAACAAATATGAGTATTTTCAGCCACCTGAAGTTGTGGGTCGCGGTAGCGCGACACAACTTCAGGTGGGTGAAAATTTAAATGATTTATTTTAGCGATTTAAGGGTTGAAGAGGTTACTACAGGCTTAAACAGCAGTGGTAATATTCTGTATGTGACTGTCCAGCGTATATTTTTGGATGTGAATAAAAAATCAGGCTTAGGGGTTTTGTCAAGTTAAAACAAATCTAAAAAAAAAAGTGGGTGGGCGTTTTTTTTCGGATTTTTTGATTTTTTTAACTTGACAAGACCCCTATTATTATCATGCCTACAAGTCCATACACTAGACTGTGAACTTACATTTTAACAAGCTTAATATAATGATAAATCACATCCCATGTAAATGCTATCAAAGCTAGGAAATGGGTGATTTTATGTCAAGGTCAAGCTGCAGGGAATCCCCTTAATGATATCATTGATGTAGTAAATCACGTGAGAGGGAAAGGAAGTAGTTTAATATAGAGAGATTTCAAATTATTCCTACATATACAAGATAATTGTTTGTACCCTGCGCACTTGCGAACATTTATCATCTGAATCTGAATGTGAAAGCTAGGTGGCAGGAGCACTTTGTGTGGTATCGTGCCACGCCACGACAAAAATGAATTATGTCATACAATGTTTTTTTAATGGTGAGCACTAATTTGTAATTCACGCAGTTCAATCATGCTAATCATGGCAAATACCAGGTTATTTATAATTACATATAGCAGGCTTCTCCTACATAGTTAGATGTAGCAGGCGTTATTTTGTCCCCTGTTTTTCCTGTGGCTGTATGCACACTGGTCCCTGATCACCCGGCGTCCAGATGACAACCTCTGACCCTGACTTCACTGATACCCCTGTCTAACAGGAACCGAATTTCTACGAATCGCCTTCCCGAATCGATCCGGGGAAACTCGTTAAAATTGATTCGTACCATGCGTATGGTGTGTGGCAATTTGAACTGATATGGGACGATACGGGAGGGTTCGGGACATTTTCTAACATGTTAGAAAATTTTGCCGAACCGCCCGAATCATTTCATTCGGCTTGAGATTCGTACAGTGCGTATCTCAATTCGGATTGTACGGTTAGGCATACGTATTAATGCGTAGCAGTTCGTTGGGTTCGGATTAGTAGACGTCCACGCATAGGCCGTAATGCATGCATGACATCCAAACCGTACGAATAACGTTTACGCATCAGTCGCATTGTAATCCGAAACATATGTATCAGCACCTAATGTACTGACTCGATTCGTATGCTGGGCATGCCGAATCAGCCGTATAATTCATATGACATACGAATCTATGCATACCATCCCGAGCTGGGATACGCACGAAGCGAACTGCGATACAGACGATCCGAATCGAGAAACAGACCCCCCGCACAATCCTCGCGATACAAACAATTCGTGGCCCTGATGACCGCAAGGTCTGTATAAAAGGATCGAAAACTCACTCGGATCATCATCAAGAACATTCAGTTTATCTACACAAGAAAATATGCCTGAAAAATGTATCAAAATGACTGGGTTTTTGATAGTTAGTTGTCAGCTTCTTTATTCTGGGTGTAATTCTTTCATTAAATGTATCTGGGTCCATTCTGAGGTAATTCTTGAAGCAGGAAATATCTTCTTCCTCCAGTTCGTATAGCAAAGTCCTGTTGTGGCCCAGTTGGACTGTTCTTCTCGACCAATCCTTCACTTCTTTTCTTCTTTTTACTTGCACTCGTCTAACAGTACGTTTTGAACGGACGGTACTAGAGGGTACGTAATGTAGTTTGTATGATACGTAATGGATTCGTATCGAACGTATCGCAATTCGAGTGATATGGCTCGTGTTCGGATTGCACGGTTACTTTGATCGTGGCGTGCGTATCGCCATGAATATTGTATAGTTTATTCGGGCAACTGTGTACGGTTGGTACGTAAACATGGTAAAGGCATTCGTGAGGTATGGCGAATTTATTCGTAAGGTTTGGCCCATACGGCATGGATATGTAATGATATGTAATGATGCGAGAGTACTTTCGTAAAGTACGCCAGCGGTTCGGATGCCTGTCGGCAAGTACGTACCTCCAGCCCCGAACCGCCACGAATGGATGATTCGTCGAGAAAATGTAAAATAATGCGTATGGTTCGATATGGTTCGGGGATTTTTTCATTCGGATAATGCGCCCCATTCGTCGCGATGCGGGGTTTTGTTAGCCAGCCCCGTAAGATTGATCATGTTGCCAGCGAGAGCAAACAGCAGTAACTGCTTCCTTTTTAGGTGACCAGTTACTGTGGTTTACATCACAGTATGGTTAGAAGTCTCCTGTCTAAAAACAACGACTTCCCGGGTAGCTAGACGCTTTAAAAACTGATGGTGAAAAAGTGATTTGATTGACCGATTGATTGGTCGCTTGATTGACGGATAGATAAATGAATAGATTGATTAATTGATTAATTGATTGATTGATTGATCGATTGATTGATTGATTGATTGATTGATTGATTGATTGATTGATTGATTGATTGATTGATTGATTGATTGATTGATTGATTGATTGATTGATTGATTGATTGATTGATTGATTTATTGATTTATTGATTTATTGATTGATTGATGGATTGATTGATTGATTGATTGATTGATTGATTGATTGATTGATAGATTGATTGATTGATTGATTGATTGATTGATTGATTGATTGATTGATTGATTGATTGATTGATTGATTGATTGATTGATTGATTGATTGATTGATTGATTGATTGATTGATTGATTGATTGATTGATTGATTGATTGATTGATTGATTGATTGATTGATTGATTGATTGATTGATTGATTGATTGATTGATTGATTAGTGTTTGGTTAGTGGGTTGGTTGGTTAGTTGGTTGGTTTGTTTGTTTGTTTGTTTTATTGTTAGTTGGTTGTTGGGCTGGTCGATTGATTGGTTCATTGATTCATTGATTCATTCATTTATTCATTAATTCATTCAATCGCTCAAGCAATTTTTATATTATTTTTGCAATTATTTAATCAATCACATCATTTCCCATCTTTTTTATCAAACTGATGAATAACAGGTTTTAAATGTTCATATAATTTTTCGTGAGGATAACGTTCACCTATCTTGAAAGTGGCATAGCGAGAGGCGCGATCATTATGTATCCTAACATCGGATGATCTATTTTAATCCGTGCAGTTTATCCCACGTAAAATCTTGTCACTAGAATTGTTAGTTGTAGTTCACATGTAGACGATCATAATTTGATTTACATGCGTGCTTACTTGTTAATTACTGAGATGTAGCTGTCTGTGTATCAGTGTGGGTGGGTGTAGTGGGCGGCGGGATTATGACGGACTGACAGAGGGAAGGAGGTACATCAGACACACATCATTAACCCTTCCACCCTTGAGGCGATGCCTTTTTTAAGGAAATCTTGGAGGACAAAGGGTTTTTCTTGGGTTTGAAATCATCACAACTGTCTTATTCAGTTCTTTCCGATTCAGTTGATCACCTATGTTATGGGTCTATGGCCAATATAAATATTTTTACTATTACAGTGCGGAGACCGTCTTTAGTCGTCAGAATCTGACTAAATTCGGTCCCCGCACTGTAAGGGTTAACCCTTCAGTCTGAATTGACCATTGTCATTTTCATCAAACGCAAACGGCGAATTTCTGTCGCAATTCTCTGCATGAAATGAAATGAAATGAATCGGGCTTTAGGCCACCTTTGTGCACATATAGGCTAAGCTGGGCCAGAAGAACCTCCTGAGGATGGTGAGATGATTGAGATGACACTGTCCTCCAGACACAGGATTCGAAATTCGAGCCCTGGCGGTCTGAGACCGAGCACGCTACCTCTCGGTCACGGAGGCTCCCCACAATATTGACTTTCACACGTAGATGGGGAAGAAACATTTTTGTTTCTTTCAAACCGCCGAGACCGGGAACCGAACCCCGAACTCTGGCGTGAAAGGCAGCGGTGCTAACCACTACCCTAGGGCCCCCGCCCTGTAGTGCGTGAAGATGACTCTAACATGTTGAAGGGGGTGACAAATAAAAAAGACGGTGGTGGGCCAACGTTAGTCCAACATCGGGTCATGGCATCGTATTTGCTGACTATGGATAGACATTTTCCAGGACATATTATCGTTGTGTGCGAATATATTTCCGACTGCATGAATGGTTCTGACATAGGTTACATCGTCGCTTGCTGCTAATTATAATATTTACATCCATATTTACTCCCCAATTGAGGCTTGTCCGTATAAGTGTGCCCACAAACGGACATGCGCATTGACGTCCACGTATGAGCTTTAATAACCTCCGTACAAGTGTGCCCAGAAACGGACATGCGCATTGACGTCCACGTATGAGCTTTAATAACTGATTAATTAGTAGGGTCCAAAAACCATGATACCGTGACTAACCCTCGGCAAGTAAGGTTTGACGATTGTTTAGGTATCCTAAGGTTTTTGTCACAAAATAAGCTCTTACCCTCTAGAAAAAGGTGGGCAGATTTTTTTAGAGAATAAAATCTAAAATGACGGCCATCGATCACAGTGAAAAGCAAGTATTCACTTATTGCATCCACTGGTCTCCCAGTGAGTCAGAATTGAATTATGTGTCACACGTCAGTTAGGAAACGAAATATCATGTAAGTATTGGAACACTTATGATTTTGTACCACACAGTGAGCCAGAAGGGACATTATCGTGACCAGTAGTAAAAAATATTTAACTATAACTATTCAAAGGGTGATTATTTCTGGTTCATTTTCTGAGTGGCTTTCAGTCACGTCAGGCTACCCATAAGGTTCGATACTGGAACCACTGCTCTTTTTAATTTATGTTAATTATTTGCCCTTATGCGTGAAATATACTATTATGGCCCTATTTGCAGTCGATTGTAAATGTTTAAAAAATATTCATAATAGACAGTCATGTATAGAGTTACAACATGTTATAGATTCTTTGTTTGAATGATCCCAGAAATGGGGGATAGATTTTAATATTTTAAAATGCTATATGATATCGGTGAATAGATCTATGAACCTAATTGTATTCAACTCTACTATGAATGGAGTACCCCTGAAGGGAGTAGACACGGTATGCGACTTATGAATCACCATTATCTGATTACTAATTCACTTTCCTGGAATAAACACATCGAGAGTATTATAAGTAAAGCCTCTCGCATGAGTGGTTTAGTCAAACGTACATTAGGATGTCATTCTTCTACCCAAACTAAATATAATATGCATTGCTCATTAGTCTTCTATTAGAGCATTGTACCCTATTATGGAGCGGTACCAGTCGTAGGAATATAAAGTCCCTAGAAACAATTCAAAGATCGATGACAATATATATGATACATTATGCTGATATAGATTACAAAGACCTTTTGTTATAACTGAATATGCTACCTTTAACAATGCGACGCGAGTATGAAGACATTGTGCTCTTTGGAAGTGTCTACATAGCATGTATGATATTAATGGTCATGATTTTGTTAAATTAAATTTATTCTGACATCAACCAACGCAGCTCAAATGACTCAGGATTTTTAATGATACCATCACATTGTCGCACAGATTGTTTTCAACGTAGTTTTTTTAATAGTATTGTTCAAATTTGAAAGTCTCCTACACAGAGTATCCGTTGCATATCTGTATATAACACTTTTGTATCTGAATTAAAACAATGTTGTCTAGAGAAGATAGTCAGTTCGTGAGCAGCAATCGCTGCTCTTGTTTGCTCGTGGCATTTTAAATATTTTTGTAATAATTGTCGTTCGTACAGTTGTGAGGGGCTGGTGGGAAATCATATAATATTATTACTGATGTACAATGTATGTTTTATAACAAGTATTGGGTGGGATCAACATGTAGAGGCTTCACTGAAGCCTGTCTAGCATCTCTCCCAGATGATCTATGTTTATTTGTTTGATATTTTATGTTTATTGCATTGTCTTTATCAAATTGTTTATTACGTACACATAATCATGTACTTAACTTGTTTATTGCATGTTATGTATCTGTATATTGTCACCAAATTAATTGAATTGAATTTACAACCGCTAAACTGATCATGTTTTGACATTCATGAGTGCTTGAAAGTCAAAGAAGCTTATACTTGTACTTTGAGATCCAGAAATGGGTTCCATAATTCCCCATATTTTGTCAGAAATTACAGCCCAATAGCGTATTCTACCCTCAAATTTGAATAACCACTAAATGACCGGTGGTGATTGGTCGATCTCATCATGTGACAGGTTGAACCTATCTTCGACTGGTCGGAAGTAGAATTCAAGCCTTGGAGCGAAATGACATATATATCACAGTTGATTATGTAATTAATAGTTAAAATATATTTTGTTCCAAACGCCGCGGACGGCCGGCCATCTTATTTTTTGCCATTTTTGGCCAAACGCGACATGCATCTTTTGAAACATCAACTGTTTGACCTCCATATATTTATTTTCTACCTAAATGTATTAAAAAATAAGGTCCATTGAGAGACCAGTGAATGGAATAAATAAATACTTGTATTTTACTGTGATTGATGGGAATCATGGTTTTGGATCCTACTAAATCTAACATCCTAAAAAACATGATAAAGATATCATATCATATTATAATCTATAAAAATAATAATGTACAATAAATGTAAATTACTGATGCTGAGAAAATTTGCGTTATGTCAAATAACCGAAACTGCTATTACGTAAACGTTTTAATTATTGCGAAAAAAATATATATTACATACTGTTTTTAGTATTGCTCGTTTTAAGCACAAGTCATACTTTTGGTGGAAAAGTTAATTCTTTCTACGTATTAAGGTGGCAAGATATCTCGATATAATTGGTAATTCTGGGGAGAAACATCTGTCTGGTTGTAAGTTACAAAACGAATTATGACAGATTTGTCGGAAAGAGGAGCATTCTCTAAAATGGATGTCCTTTAGCACAAAGTGTATCCAGCCAGAAGAAAAAGTAATCTGGTTGACGTTTGGCGCCAACATAGCACATGATGGATGACGAAAGGTCAAGAATGCCAACAGAATAACATCTAAACAATATGGAAAAAAATCCGCTGGTGACGACCCAGTAAAGACAAAACATTTGTATAACATTTGTGCAATATCGGCCAACGTCTTCGACGTTGGTCCAGCATTGTACGAATGTTATACAAAAGGGTTGTGTTTACTGGTGACGCATGATTATACTGTAACTGTTTACTTGAAAAGTAAGCAGTTACAGCCAGTTAGTTTGTTCTACAAGATGCCCGAATATATGGTTTATAAATAAACGCACAAAAAGGGCTATTATTATTAGGTTCTGTTTTATCAAAGATGGATTATTACATTATATTATGTTGAATGAGGTAAAATGGCGACCAGTCACACTAAAAGTAAGTCTAAAGTAAAATAAAAAAAAGGTTCAAGTAGGTTATATAGCCATGCTCTCCCTGTTTCAAAAACTGAAATAATTTTTGAAGATTCGGTATTACTTCTAATTGTATGGCCTACATGCATAAACTAGTCTACACGACTATAGAGTCTACGTGTAATAGTGTTTGGCTACTGCCTTTTTTGTCGCTGTCTCTGCTCCCTTTCGTGAAACTAATATTTCTTAGTAGCTGTTCGAATACAAAGTCGTGGGCAATATCAAAATTCAACATTTCAAACAGTCATCTGTGCTTTTAAATTCTAAAAATAAACTGTGTAATATATTCAACAACATATTACAACCCGCGAAGCTATTAAGGCTGACAAAACTCTCGCACATGTTTGTCACTCGTTCCGAGTTTTAATATGTAGTTTCCACTTCCACCTGACACCGTGAATTAGAAATCGTAGGTCGAAGGGTAGTGGGTCTAGAGGGCTTGATTCTTTTTAATCAAGTAAACAAGAGGTTTATTACTCTTGTCTTATATTATTTGCATCACTCTAATCTCCGGCATGACAGGCACTAGACCAGAACCCCGTCCGTGTTTGCGCAGGCAATATCAAAGGCTAATTTACCAATACGTGTCAATGGTCCCGAAAGAGAAATTTTTATTTTATATCCTTCGAGAAAAACTAATCATTTTATCCAATCTCATCTTACGCAGGAAAAAAAATAAAATCCATATGGCACACTGTAAAAAAAACCAATTCCGGGAAAAGTCCCATTAGATTAAAACAGATTCTGAACGCTCGAAATAAAAGGACTTACACTTTAATTAAAGAACGAGATAACAGCTTCCAACTCGGTTAAAACTAATACAAAATAATGCGAAAAGATCTAACTTGCGTAGATGTGATTATTATGATGATTATGAAGAGAACAAATCTGGCGCAGACTAGTTTGTGAATGAGAACGAGAAGCACGGGCCTCGTTCACACTGAATTATGACGGATGGATCGGGAGGATAATTTGCTAAAGTGGCTGTTTTGTCTGCTTTTAGTTGTTCTGAATGCTGGACACGGACTATCTCATGTGGGCTAGACAAGTTGTTGTCTATATTTAAACAAGTAGACGCATGGTGCTACTCTGTCATTATTCTTATTGGAAGGAGCTACTGTCAACGGTATGAAGCGTGAGACAGGCGGGTGAGGGAGTGAGTGAGTGAGTGAGTGAGTGAGTGAGTGAGTGAGTGAGTGAGTGAGTGAGTGAGTGAGTGAGTGAGTGAGTGAGTGAGTGAGTGAGTGAGTGAGTGAGTGAGTGAGTGAGTGAGTGAGTGAGTGAGTGAGTGAGTGAGTGAGTGAGTGAGTGAGTGAGTGAGTGAGTGAGTGAGTGAGTGAGTGAGTGAGTGAGTGAGTGAGTGAGTGAGTGAGTGAGTGAGTGAGTGAGTGAGTGAGTGAGTGAGTGAGTGAGTGAGTGAGTGAGTGAGTGAGTGAGTGAGTGAGTGAGTGAGTGAGTGAGTGAGTCAGTGAGTGAGTGAGTGAGTGAGTGAGTGAGTGAGAAAGTGAGGCTGCCCTAGCTCACTTCAAACCTTTTGTGCACAAAAACACATTCATTCATTCATTCATTCATTCATTCATTCATTCATTCATTCATTCATTCATTCATTCATTCATTCATTCATTCATTCATTCATTCGTTCGTTCGTTCGTTCGTTCGTTCATTCGTTCGTTCGTTCGTTCGTTCGTTCGTTCGTTCGTTCGTTCGTTCGTTCGTTCGTTCGTTCGTTCGTTCGTTCGTTCGTTCGTTCGTTCGTTCATTCGATTGTTACTTAGTTTTTTTGTTTTTTCTTTGTTTCTTTGTTTATCTGTTTGTTTGTTTGTTTCATTCATTCATTCATTTGTTCATTCGTTTGTTCGTTTGTTCGCTCGTTCGATCGTTCGCCTGTTCGTTCGTTCGTTCGTCCGTCCACTCGTTTGTTTGTTTGTTTGTTTGTTTGTTTGTTTGTTTGTTTGTTTGTTTGTTTGTTTGTTTGTTTGTTTGTTTGTTTGTTTGTTTGTTTGTTTGTTTGTTTGTTTGTTTGTTTGTTTGTTTGTTTGTTTGTTTGTTTGTTTGTTTGTTTGTTTGTTTGTTTGTTTCATTCATTCATTCATTCATTCATTCATTCATTCATTCATTCATTCATTCATTCATTCATTCATTCATTCATTCATTCAATCATTAATTCATTAAATCATTTATTTAATTATTCATTCTTTCATAACTTCATTTATTCATTCATTCATTCATTCATTCATTCATTCATTCATTCATTCATTCATTCATTCATTCATTCATTCATTCATTCATTCATTCATTCATTCATTCATTAATGTATTTATTAATTCATTTATTCATTCATTCATTCATTCATTCATTCATTCATTCATTCATTCATTCATTTATTCATTCATTTATTCACTCACGTTTGACTTCGCGTGATGGTAGATGTTGCAGAAGTGAGTGAGTGAGTAAGAATAGAAGGTGCGTGGCAAATTCCGGAAGTTTCCAGAAGCATGTTTGGGTTTCTGGGGACTATGAGGACACTCCTGTATGACTCCCTGCCGTTAAGCCTTCCTAGACGCCCCAGGTGTGGGTGTTCAAGGACGATGTCAAAAGACATCAGGAATGAGATGACTAATGCTGGATATCTGCGAACATGACCAGTTTATCTCGAGCATATGACGACAAATAATATCATTCGACTTTAAGCCTGTAGTATAGTATAAAAGTGTTATTGTATAATGTAGAATATATTAACTGTTTTTATTCTTGTGATATTCAAATTATTAGAAAAAACTGCACCTGATCAAAATTGAGTAGAAAAGCACTACACTGCACTGCACTGCACTGCACTGCACTGCACTGCACTGCACTGCACTGCACTGCACTGCACTGCACTGCACTGCACTGCACTGCACTGCATTGCACTGCACACCACTGCACGCACCGCACCGCACCGTACCGTACCGTACCGTACCGTACCGTACCGTACCGTACCGTACCGTACTGTACTGTACCGTACCGTACCGTACCGTACCGTACCGTACCGTACCGTACCGTACCGTACTGTACTCTACTCTACTCTACTCTACTCTACTCTACTCTACTCTACTCTACTCTACTCTACTCTACTCTACTCTACTCTACTCTACTCTACTCTACTCTACTCTACTCTACTCTACTCTACTCTACTCTACTCTACTGTATATTGTACTGTATATTGTACTGTATATTGTACTGACTTGTTGACTTCCTCTGTGATTTGTGACAGTAGTCCGTATGTCTGTAATGGTAGCCAGCAGAAAGCAAACAGTGCCACCACGATCACCAACATCTTGATCACCTAAAACATAAAAGTAGATTCACTGTTATTAAAATACACCTATGACGTCAGTCTATTTTTAAAACAGTAGATTCGGATCAACTAATCTACTGTTATTTTAATATTGGCCAAGTCAGGCACAATGTACGAGCTTAAACATGAAACTGCACGATTATAGTTTTGTGATTTAGCATGCTTACAATCAGATTGCGTTTTGCTATATCAAATCTTGCAAAACATGTACATATTATGTGTATTTTAAGTCGAAGAAAGAGCTCAATTACGATAGATTCGTAGATCCGAATATCATCGGCGCTGCGCGCCTCGTACATTCGGATCTACGAATCTATCTCATTTCGTTCTTTCTCCTTGACTTCATACAGCTGGGTTACCTTAGAGACCTAACAATTAATCTATAACTGACTAATATCAGATATCACACAAACTATTGTTATTACCATATTCTTTTTTCAGTGTTGTGTGATTGGCAACATTTCTTCACCTGAATGTTCCCAACTTGATTTATATTTTGGATTACAGTGGAATGATGTGATAACAAACCACTGTTTTATAATAACCCTTCACATGCTTAAATTTATAGACAATTTCATCGAAATTGTATCTCGCTATCGCGGTCCACAACTTCAAGTGAGCGAAAAGTAATTCATTAAGTATAATCGCAATCAAAACGTATATCAGTTTTCCAAATATTATGCGAATTTCTCCATTTTTGGTTTGTTCGAAAGCAAAAAAGGATGAAAAAATGCAGACCTTTCGCAAGGAGATGCAAACCCGGGACCTATCACAAGGAGAGTCAAGCCCATGTCCTTTCGCAAGGAGAGTCAGACCATGGTCCTATCGCATATTGTCAAAGATACCATGAAAATATTTTTCAACAGCAAAGCTAGTAATTATAGTAATGGGTCAAGTGCATATTTATGTTTCTCAAAGTGAAAAGGGGCAAAAAAGCAGCTGAACACTTTGGAACCATAATCTCAGTACGCCAATAAAGAAAAGTTAATGTTGTCTGCTCCGTCCCAGAATGTCAATAAACACAAAAAATGCCTAAGATCTGGGCTAGTCAGTGTAAAAACATCAGCGTTTCTCCATGCAATGCTATTTTAGTCTGAACGTGACAGAGGTGATCTCATGTGGATCTATGGCATACTCCCAGAGTGCCACAGTCTGTTTCACCAGATCATGAGAGTAGCCTTTTTATTTATTTTTTTCTCGCAACATTTTATCATTTGATTGAATTTCGTTGTGTATTTTGTAAGTTAGATTATTTGGCATGTAATAGAATTCTTGTTTCGCGGTAATGGTGTTAAAGAGAGCTGTAATTTCAAAAAATGAATACATGCCAAATGGTCCAACTTCAATAATGCACATAAAGAATCCCCCAAATGTTCAGCGATGTCCTAGTTTAGAGTGCTAGTTTAGTCTGAGCGTGCGAGTGCTGATCTCATGTAGATCTATGGCATACTCCCAGAGTGCTAGTTTAGTCTGAGCGTGAGAGTGCTGATCTTATGTAGATCTATGGCATACTCCCAGAGGGCTAGCTTAGTCTTAACAAGAGAGTGTTGCTCTCATGTAGATCTATGGCATACTCCCAGAGGGCTAGCTTAGTTTCAGCGTGAGAGTGATGATCTCGTGTAGATCTATGGCATACTCCCAGAGTGTTAGTTTAGTCTGAGCGTGCGAGTGCTGATCTCATGTAGATCTATGGCATACTCCCAGAGTGCTAGTTTAGTCTGAGCGTGAGAGTGCTGATCTTATGTAGATCTATGGCATACTCCCAGAGTGTTAGTTTAGTCTGAGCGTGAGAGTGCTGATCTTATGTAGATCTATGGCATACTCCCAGAGTGTTAGTTTAGTCTGAGCGTGAGAGTGATGATTTCATGTAGATCTATGGCATACTCCCAGAGTGTTAGTTTAGTCTGAGCGTGCGAGTGCTGATCTTATGTAGATTTATGGCATACTCCCAGAGTGCTAGTTTAGTCTGAGCGTGCGAGTGATGATCTCATGTAGATCTATGGCATACTCTCAGAGTGCTAGTATAGTCTGAGCGTGCGAGTGATGATATCATGTAGGTCTATGGCATACTCCCAGAGTGCTAGTTTAGTCCGAGCGTGCGAGTGATGATATCATGTAGATCTATGGCATACTCCCAGAGTGCTAGTTTAGTCTGAGAGTGCGAGTGGTGATCTCATGTAGATCATGGATCTATGCTATGTAGATCATGTAGATCAGAGTGCTAGTTTAGTCTGAGAGTGCGAGTACATGTCTTAAAAGCAGTCTCCTTTACCATATTGTACTAAATTTTGGTGAAATAAAATAATCTGTCTGTCTGTCTGTCTGTCTGTCTGTCTGTCTGTCTGTCTGTCTGTCTGTCTGTCTGTCTGTCTGTCTGTCTGTCTGTCTGTCTGTCTGTCTGTCTGTCTGTCTGTCTGTCTGTCTGTCTGTCTGTCTGTCTGTCTGTCTGTCTGTCTGTCTGTCTGTCTGTCTGTCTGTCTGTCTGTCTGTCTGTCTGTCTGTCCGTCCGTCCGTCCGTCCGTCCGTCCGTCCGTCCGTCCGTCCGTCCGTCCGTCCGTCCGTCCGTCCGTCCGTCCGTCCGTCCGTCCGTCCGTCCGTCCGTCCGTCCGTCCGTCCGTCCGTCCGTCCGTCCGTCCGTCCGTCCGTCCGTCCGTCCGTCCGTCCGTCCGTCCGTCCGTCCGTCCGTCCGTCCGTCCGTCCGTCCGTCCGTCCGTCCGTCCGTCCGTCCGTCTGTCTGTCTGTCTGTCTGTCTGTCTGTCTGTCTGTCTGTCTGTCTGTCTGTCTGCCTGCCTGCCTGCCTGCCTGTCTGTCTGTCTGTCTGTCTGTCTGTCTGTCTGTCTGTCTGTCTGTCTGTCTGTCTGTCTGTCTGTCTGTCTGTCTGTCTGTCTGTCTGTCTGTCTGTCTGTCTGCCTGTCTGTCTGTCTGTCTGTCTGTCTGTCTGTCTGTCTGTAGATCTATCGCATCCTCCCAAAGTGCTAGTTTAGTCTGAGAGTGCGAGTGTAGATCTCATGTACATCTATCTCATCCTTCTAAAGTTCTAGTTTTGTCTCAAAGAGAGTGCTGATCTCATCCATCGCATGTTCCCAAAGTGCTAGCTTGGTCTGAGAGTGAGAGTGCGGGCCATATGGGTTGAACATCTAATTATATAAAACGTGAGTAAACACCCACACATAAACACGCTAAGGTAGAGCATGCCACATCAACCTGCAGATTAACGTATGAATCTAGATGACTGTGAGCCCGCGCTTATGATCAAATCTTTAAATGAAAGCGAAGGAGGTCTTGCCATTTTATTGTTTACATTGTTTACTGTCACAAAATACAGCAGTACAAAAATGTTTTTTTTTGTACTGCTGTATATTTCAACAGATCACAAACTCTTCATTGATTTTTTGCTGACATTTTGAAAATGCAAAAAGCAATACCTATTTACTTGAAGGAATCACCTTTGCATATATTGTAGCAGCAAAGTGACCAAAATTTGAGTCAACCTTCCATGAAAAAACAACATCACTTATCATAAACTGTTGGAAAGCTTGAAATCTCAGGATTATGGCTAGGGGGGGATAACAAGCGCGACATTTTGGACAAATTTGGCAATTTGACCCTTTGTGCACCATGGTATAACATATCATGTGACCTATATATTTGGATATCATACCTTACAAAACAAACAGAAGATTCATTAGCAGAATCATTATTTAATTTTTAACTCGTTGGGATAATATCCCATATGATGAGAAGCTAATGAAAAAATTATAAATTAAATTTAAAGAACCTTTCTCTTCAAAAGCACCAACATGATGGAAGTTTAAACATGTTAAAGTGCTCTTAATGTATTTATGTTAAAATATGTTGTAAGAATCCTCATTAGTGTTATTGTAGATGTCTTCAGATAATCTCATTATAGAAATAATTTAATAAAAAGTAAAAAGAATGGCCCTTTGTGTACCACAGCACAGCATACTAGGCCCATTATTTGCCTCTTCAATTAGATTCTGATTTATTAGACACAATAGGAATAGTTTTACGCCTCATCCATGATGTTATCTACTGGATAGCATCATTATTATGAGAATCTGGTCTTTAGAAATACCAGTTAAAAAATAGCCACCCTTTGTCTGCAAAAGCACAAAAATATAAATGTTTATATTTTAACAATTTCGTAATCTACAGAATATTTATTTCCCAAAATAGTAATACAAAATCCCAATTAGCTTTACAATATGCACATTGAAATTATGTATCTTACATATGAAGTATATGAAAAAATATTAATTCACCCTTTGTGCACAAAATTCCAAAATATATTTATTTTGATTTGTTTGAAAACGTACATAATACATTTTTCAGCATTTAGAGCTGGTATTTAATTTGCTCTGATGTTATTGATATTTTCATCAGACAAGGTACATAAAATAGGATAAATAAGCTAAGATACATCAAAATTAATGTAAAAAACTATTTGTATTCAAAACGACAACAAACATGTCGTTCTATCTGTATTATGTCTACTTTTTTAGACATTTTAAATTCTATATCGCATATATAAATATCTGAAAACAAATTTGCTATTTGCCAAAAAAGTATATCTTACTTAAAATGATTTATGCGTCATGTAAACTCTTTTAACAAAATGTGTACTCCGTCGGAAAAAAATTAAAATAAATTGTTAAAAATACAACTTATGCCTACTAATAGGCAGGAGGCTAATGCACGTAAACTAGACCGTATCTGCAAATTATGAAAGACATCTTAGGGTATGAAATATGGGTTAACATTTTCTCAACTACGTTTTTTTAAGAGCATAGGCCTAATAATTTAACCGCCTTATTTGGGCGCTAAGAGCAGAAATGCTGTTATTTGCCATATCTTCTCGTCAAGTTTACATTCAATATTGACACTGTTTAAAACGCCACTGTTTAAAACGCAAATTAATCATACATGATCATACGATTATCCCCGAAATTTAATAAAACTACCATAATACTATATTCTGTATTCACGATCACTCGTTTCCATCACTTTCGGTTAGAGTGGTGCAAAATGGCATAGATGAAGCCATGCGTGTTGGATAGATATTAGTGATGGAAAATGGTATAAAGGATTCAAGGTTGAAAGTTCTGAATGAGAGGTGTAGAATAACCTGAACGTCTCATATTAGATGTCTTTTGGAAAGATATGGTTTTTAGTTTTGTGTGGATTAGCCAAGGTGTTGGTGATGTAGATATATTTATAGAAATATTTAAAACAAAGTTACTGGAACATTTTAAGAATACGTAGTTTGCCGACCTTGGAAATATAAGTAAATAAGCAACTTATTAAACATTTAATAGAGAATTTGAACCAGAAAGGTATTTGAATTTTAAAATTATTAGGTCACATAGACAGGCATTATCCAGGTTAAGATGTTCCAGTCATATGCTACACATCGAAGCAGGACGACACAATAACTTGTTAATGGCAATAATGGTGAATTTTCTGTAAAGAATTATATATTATTGTTTTAGAAGATGATTATCATTTCTTAATGTTATGTCCTGCTTATACAGAATTGAGATCGAATTATACATCTTACAGCAGTTTTATAGAAATACTAACAGAAACTGAGGAACATAACATAAAGAAATTAGCTTCATTTGTCATATATCATGCAGAGAAAGAAATAACTGAACTAATATGTATTGATATGTCCTACACAAATGTGTACTGTATTTATTTGAATCTCTTATGCATTTATGTATGTATATAACATTTCAATTGTTTTGTAATATGGACCCAAGGCCTTAAAAAACTACTACTACTACTACTACTACTACTACTACTACTACTACTACTACTACTACTACTACTACTACTACTACTACTACTACTACTACTACTACTACTACAACTACATATTAGAGTGGTGAAAGATGGTATAAAGGGAACTTTCCGTGTTCCTCCTACATTAGATAGAGATTAGAGTGGTGGGATATGGCATAAAGGAACTTTCCGTGTTCCTCCTACATTAGATAGAGATTAGAGTGGGTTAAAGATGGCATGGAGGTAAGGAACTTTCCATTTTCCTCCGAAATAACCTACACTAGATAGAGATTAGAGTGGTGGAAGATGACATAAAGAGAACTTTCCGTGTTCCTCATACACTATATAGAGATTGGAGTGGTGGAATATTGCATACTGTACAGGTAACTGTCCGTGTTCTTCCTACGCTAGATAGAGATTAGAGTAGGATTAGAGTAGACAAGGGTTAATTATATACAGTCACGACAGCACATTAGGTAATTATATACGGTACCAGCAACACAAGGGTTAATTATATACGGTCCTAGTAGCACATAAGTTAATTATATACGGTCCAGCAACACAAGGGTTAATTAATTTATATTTTACATATATTCCGTCTGCTGCGCCTCTGACCGTCAGAGTACGGTACGTACCATTATGATCATAACTAAAAGGGTTATTTAATTAATTAATTAATACCAGCATTGCTGACTTAGGCTATCGATAAATTTAAGCAGACATAGGTCAGTTTTAGTTATGCATAATTCTTTCAACTATCTATCTAAATTCGAAGTTTATTTGTTCTCAATAAAATTTTCAGTGCGCAAAGGGTGTGTCAATTTATTGTATAATTTTATTATTTTCCAACACACATGCAACATTGAAAAAATATATATATATGTTTTTTTTAATTTTTTTAGTAATGTATTTTGCAACATATTCAGATAAATCTATAGGGCTTAAGGCATTTCTGCTTTCGGACACCAAAGACTGTTTTTCAATAGGCCCACTTTGGGTATCAAAATTTCTGTCTATGAACATATGTTCACAACCAAATGCTGTCAAAGGGATGTAGAAACATTACTTTATGGTAATTAATAATTATTTACTGCATACTATTGATTGATATATTTATGAAGACAACATTTTTACAATTTTAAGGACATCACATTTTCTGCGTGTTTTCTGGCAGTAAAAGGGTGCTTGAAATAATAAAATCATGTTTATATATATATTTTAGTCATGGTAGGTTAAGTATATGTGTTAGGTGCTGAGTGACTGTTTGCTGCATATTATTTCAGGTATATATCAATGACCATAGCAGAAAAAATCTTAACGAAATATGTAATGTTGGTGCACAAAAGGTTAATTTGCCAAATTCGTCCAAAATGTCTTTCTCGTTATCTCTGCTAACCATAATCTTGAGATTTCAAGCTTGCCAACGGTATATGATAACAAATGTTGTTTTTTTTCACGGAAGTTTGCCCTCTGAATAACGCCTTTTTTGGTGGGTCTGCAGAAGCACTATATCTAAATTTGAAATATGTTTGCTCTTAATAAAATATTAGAGTTGTTAGTGCGCAAAGGGTGTGCATAGTTATTTTATAATTTTATTCTTTTCCGACACACATAAAATAGTGAAAATATAAGGGAAAATTTAGTAATGTATTTCGCATCATATTTAAATAAATCTATGAGTATTTGAGCATTCCTATTTTCAGACACCACATACTGATTCTCAATAGGCCTACTTTGGGTATCAAATTGTCTGTCTATGAACGTATATTCACAAACAAATGCTGTCAAGGAGATGTAGAAACATTACTTCATGATAGTTAATAATTATTTACTGCATATTATTGATTGATATCTCTATGAAGAAACCATTCTCACAATTTTAAGGACAATAATTTATTTTTGCGTGTTTTCTAGCAGTGAAAGGGTGCTTGAACTATTAAATTGATATATATATATATATTTTAAGTAATGATCGGTTAAATATATGTGTTTGGTGCTGTTGGATGGTTTGCTGTATATTATTTCAAGTATATATCGATGACCATAACTTAAAATAAATACAAACTAAATATGTGATGTTGGTTCACAAAGGGTTAATTTGCCAGATTTGTCCAAAATTTCGGTCTTGTTATCCCCCCTAGCCATAATCTTGAGATTTTAAGTTTTCCAACGGTATATGATAACTAATGTTGTTTTTTTCATGGAAGGTTGCTCATTAAATAACGCCTTTTTGGCGGGTCTGCTGCAGCACTAATAGCAGCATGTATTCAGAAAGAAAGTTAACAAACACATTATCTTGTCATATATAGGCAGGGGTAGATATCTGGGAACGTCTGTCACTGCCTATCTATGACAGGGCGATAATCAGGCGTATCTCGCGGTGTCGCTGCAGAATTCTGCTCAGATTTAAGGTCCGGACATTCTATGCACGCGGCATGGTCTCCGGTCAGATTTGAGGGCAGGACATTCTATGCACGCGGCATGGCCAGCTGTGGATGGCTTGGTGAGGCAGGCCAAGCCTTCCGGGACCTCAGCCTGTTTGTTCAGGGCGACTAGGTTCCCACCTGGTGAATAAGATCCGTGAGAGGAAATGACTGGAGATGAGACAAGTGACACCCCCTGGCGAGCTCAGCCTACACTGCCATCTGAGCCAGCAACCAACCAGGAGACACTGGTCCACTTTTGGTTAGAGGTTGTGTCAGCGAAGGAGACGGTGGTCCAGCATCTAACCAGCAATGGGCAAATGGGTCGTGTTTGTTGGGAAAGCTAACGTTGAATCAGGGCTTGGCAAACATAGTAAACGCTGCACCAGTGTTTGGCCGACTGTAAAAAAAACAGTGGCTACGTAATTTTGTCCCCCTTTCTGCATCAAAAAACAACCTCGCGGCATGGAATGCTGATAAACTACTGGCTTAATTTCGGCAAAACTTTTCGGACGAGTTCACTATAGGGGCGTACGTTGGCTGGGGTGACCGAGGCGTCGCCTACACAGTAGAAGAGCTGTCCCTGATGGCATATTTTGTGTATCAATTTTCGATAAGCTCCCTTTGGTGTCCGATTTTACGACCTGGCAGGTTTGCTTCAGGTCTGCTGTGCGAATCCAAAAGGCAGTAGCTGCTCACTGTTCAAGTAAGTAGTTACTGCCCTTTTGTTTCCCAGCAGGAAAGATACGCTAAGCCGCTTTTGGTACCATGTTGTTGGTTCTGCGTCGAGGTCGGAGAATTTTTTTCTGATTTATATCCTGTATCAAATGATAATAGACAATTAATTACTAATGTTATTAGAATCTCAGGGTGTATTTTAGTACTTGTTTCACTATTTTTGTATTTACTCCTAGTGTACATCAGCTGATCTGCTTATTGACAGTGAAGCAGCATTGGCATAATGTCGTCATTTGTTTGACGGGTAGGCCTACACATTATGACACAAACTGTTCAAGTTATATCCGTTAACATTTGTGGAATATGCCTAGTATAGACATTGCATATTTGGTGTCATTTTGCAGTCAACATACCTAGTATCTATTGTATTTCTTATTGTTGTGCGAAAAAAAGATAATAATTATGTTATTTATATATCCTAGCAACACTACATTTTTAAATATGTTTGTATCTTTTATTATTTTTGTTTTAGATTAGACAAATGCAATTCACAATATATTTTGTTCTCACCACTGTAAGCTACTGCACCAAGTGAAAAAACATGTTACAATTAATTTGGCCTGATGCTGTCAGTTTTCAAATGTGTACAATAAATAATACGATTCGTATTCTGCCTCGCAACTCGAAACCGATAACGAAGGATTAGAAACTGGGCATGCGGCAAGTACAGATAGCGAAGTGATGTATCTAGCTCACCCTGTCAACGCTGATCTCAGACAAAAACACATCTCCATCAACATTCATGATAGATTAGTGGGCTGTATATGGGCCAGCATGAATACAGAGATCAACCAACCACCCCCATATTCATGTACAAAAAGACAAAATCACACATAAAATATTCCGTGTTGGGGCTTGCCCACCCACCACTTCCGAGCTTTTTATCGGATTTTTATTTTTTTATAAACTTGAGAAGACCTCCTAAGCTTATAGGGATGTTTACCCGAACGTTTTCGTTCCAGGTGA
>OZ024904.1:104577729-104642729 GCA_964017125.1 Flabesymbios commensalis | reverse complement strand
AATTGTACTGCCAGAATTAAGCGATGACCATAGGCGTTCTGATACAAAGAGTCCGCCACTCGTAATGTGTTTTTCATGTATCCTGTCAACTTATGGCCAGACATCGCTGAGGGGCATTCCTAAGGACCAATGCCAGCCGCAACCATTCATCAAAATGGCCGCAGATGACAAAGAGGCCGTGTTCCTGTGGATCTACGCATGCCCAGAAAGGAAATACCCGCAAGACAGACAAAAATAAATGACATCAGCATCCATATTGAGACACCCGACAAAGTGACTCATTGCAATTCAACCTCCCAACATGGACACGGACTGAAAGCCAAACCATCTGGCTCACTAGGGTGACAGGGGCAATTCCTCATTTTAATTTTTTATTTGCCACACAATTTAACTCTTTAATCCTCTCAGTTCACGATACCTCAATGTATCATTTTGTCATCTCTGAAAACAAACTTAATCTTCAACATATGAGGGTTTAAAACATTTGAACAATGAATCTCACGAATAATTTTTTTTTTATTTGTCACCCACTTGCACGCATGTTCCCCCACTACAGACAGAAGATTGCTATAGCAATCAATTCGCGGCTTGTTGTGGGTGAAGATAATTGAATTATAGCTTAAAAGGATAACAATTGTGACGAAGTTGGATGATGCTTTTATAGATTGCTAGCTGCTGAACTAGGCCTATGAAAAAATATATATCAAAAAGCAAAATGTATTCGAGAGTACAATTGATCGATTTTTTGATCTAATGATTGTTCGATTGATTGATTGATTGATTGATTGATTGATTGATTGATTGATTGATTGATTGATTGATTGATTGATTGATTGATTGATTGATTGATTGATTGATTGATTGATTGATTGATTGATTGATTGATTGATTGATTGATTGATTGATTGATTGATTGATTGATTGATTGATTGATTGATTGATTGATTGATTGATTGATTGATTGATTGATTGATTGATTGATTGATTGATTGATTGATTGATTGATTGATTGATTGATTCTGTGTAGAATCAAGTCATATACATGTATTACCCAACACACTGTTACAAAATCTAATAAATTAACCCTTATGGTGCTGAATTATAAAACTACATTTCCACCCACTTGAAGTTGTGTCTCGCTATCGCAACTTCAAGTTGGTGAAACATACTTACATCAGTACAGAAACATATGTCAATATGACGATTTCGATGTTCATGTTTCCTTCAACTGTTCTTGTTGAATGAGAAGTACTGTGGATCTGGTAATATTCGCGAGGTTCGATTTTTCGCGAATTTTGCGAATAGGGAATAATTCGAGAATTCAAGGATCTCGCGAAAATTATTATTCTAATAGCGCTACTAAATAAAAATAAAAATTTACGAATTCTAAACTTCGTGAAAAGTCCCAAAATCTGAAATTTGCGAAAAAAAATAAACACGCGAGAATAACCAGATATCCAGTAACATGCACTTTAAGCACTTTAATCCTTACAGCGCTGAAATATTTTTGTTTTTTTTTGATTTGAAATCATCATAAATGTCATAGTTAGCTCTTTCTGATTCATTTAAATACTTATGTTATGGGTCTCCAGCCATTAGAAATAATTTAATTATTTCAGAATGGCGACCGCCTTTATATGTCAGAATTTGCCGTCTACTGACGTCAAATTCTGACGTACATGTATAAGGACGTCAGATTCCGACGTATAAAGACGGTCCACGCGCTGAAGGGGACAAGGTTAAAAACTTCTACGCAGTAAAACACCACTGTTGTCAAGCTTCAACTGTAAATTGATTTGCTATATTTTTCACTTGGAAAAATATCAAACAGTCAGTAAGAAAGTTGCAGCCAAACACTGTCAGTACGGTGGTCATATCGGTACATCAGCGTATGCGCCAACCCCTGACCATCTCCCCCCTCCCCCTCCCCCTGATGACAACCCCCCCCCCCCCCCACCTACCCTCGGATGAATACGACTATTAGAATCAATTCATCTGCGGTGTCAGAATAGTATCAATAAATGTGGTGACATACTCATGTCGGAATGTACGAACGCGCTGGATAATCTATTTCCATGGCAACAGATGGGGGAGAAATTTGATTTTAAAGACATCGATCACGTGGATGTGACTGCGGTATGCTAATCCGGGGTCCGCAGATCACGGCGGGCGCATATTAACCCTTGAGCAGCTAGGGCCATATAGGAGATCAGATCAGCAAATACACTTTAAGACGTGTCTATTTTATCGTAAATTGTAAAATAATTTCTATACTTGGAGCGGGAAATGGCGTTAAAAATATCCCCGCTTCACAGAAATGAAAAAAAATATCCCCGCTTCACAGAAATGAAAAAAAATATCCCCGCTTCACACAAAATGAAAAAAAAATATCCCCGCTTCACAGAAATGAAAAAAAATATCCCCGCTTCACACAAAATGAAAAAAAAATATCCCCGCTTCACAGAAATGAAAAAAAAACCCTGCTTCACAGAAATGAAAAAAAATATCCCCGCTTCACAGAAATGAAAAAAAATATCCCCGCTTCACAGAAATGAAAAAAAATATCCCCGCTTCACAGAAATGAAAAAAAGACTCAAACAATTTATCAGTTAACTCTTAAAGCACTGACATATTCAATCTAAATTGTCACCTGAAGTTGCGTCTCGCTACCGCGATCCACAAGTGACTGAAAAATATTAATATTTCTGGAATTTGGCTTCAAGCAAATATCAGTGTTTCAAAACTGAAAGCACATTTTGTTTTTAGCAACTGGTTATACAGGTGCCCATACAAACTCAGAATGTCTACTGTGGTCGACATCAGTGTTCTAAGGGTTTATTCAGAGCTAAATAGAATGCCACGCAGTAGTCACCTCGAACAGATCCTCAGATCCTTGGTGAGAATGCTGCATTAATGCTGGCCCAACGTCGCAGACGGTGGGCCAACATCAATGCAGCACTGGAGCAACGTATGGTGTTCTGAGGGACGTCATTCCAGAGACCGCTGAAGGCGACTGACTACATTTACCATGTTTAACACCAGGATAAGTTGTTTTCTATACATGGATGAAAACTCTCCCTTGTGAAGGTAAACAACTGTAACTGACAACTTACCCAGTCAGCTGTTACTGCTGCTTAATCTTTACAATGCTGAGATATATTAATAATACTAATATATTTATTCGTACTCGGGGTACATGTACATGCAATAGAACAATAACATTTAAAGTGTAATTATGTGAATATACAGAAAAATCACTCGGTGCACAGAAGATCGATCCCAGATATTATGTCCTCTTGTGGTATGTTTCCTAAATGTACATTGTTTCTTAGTGTCAATAATTGATTAATACAGGCTGATACAGCGACAACATCATCAGCAGGCATGTCAAATTGTAATGAATGTCTGGACGTAGGTACATTATGGCGTGATATATTATACAGATATATGGCTGACACTATTTGAAACGGCGGAGCTGCTGCCTTGCATTGTAAGATTATGACATATTTTTATTATTTCATTTTCAGTCTGAGCATTCTTATTTACAAAATTTACAAAACGTTTATGGAGTTGAACATGTATGGGTTTAACATCCCACAATACAGGTAATATAATTCTATGAGTTGTATTAGGTAGTCCATCAATGCGTCTGAGACATTTCCTCCACGCGGTATAAAATGCCTCAGGAGCATTGGTGGAGTAGTCCCAAAGTTGGGAGCCGTACACTGCCATACAAAATGAATTAAAAAGTTTTCTTTTAACATTACCTTTGGTAAAACCAAAGCTTGATAACAACTGATTCGTTCTCATATACAAATCATCAGTTGAGCGTTTTATACGTGAATTCATTATGTTAGGTCCTATAATATTTCCTAGGTGACATTCTATACTAGTATTCGTTAATGTTTTTCCATCGAAACATATTTGTAACTTTTCAGATTTAGATGAACTGCAGGGAAAATGTATAAATTTACTTTTATCAGCATTGAAAATCAAATCAAAAGTTTTTGTAAACTCGGAGCATATTTTCAGCATCAGCGACATAGCGTGTTTAGTGGGGGCCAACAAAACAACGTCATCGGCATAGGCTAGAGCACCTGTAAAAATGTTTCCTATGTGGCATCCAATTCCTGACTTTTTAAGCTTAACTAGTAGCTCATCTAAGTATATTCCAAATAGTATTGGAGATAATACACCTCCCTGTTTCACACCATTACATATATTAAAAGTTTCAGAATGACAATGATGCCATTTCGTACGGATACGCTGATTCAAATAGGATTTCAGAATAAATTTAGTGTATTTAGGGCACACACCATTTTTCATCAGTATTTTAAAGAGATTAATATGGTTAACTCTATCAAAGGCTTTGCTATATGTCTGCATAAGCCATGGAGATAGAAGGATTTCTTCAATTTAAAATCATCTAAAGTCGATCCCCGCACCGAAATAATTAAAATATTATAATGTTATAATGGCTGTAGACTCATAACATAGGTATTCAAATGAAGCGGAAAGAGCTAACTAAGACATTTATGATGATTTCATAATTTGTACTAAAATATTTCAGCGCTTTGAATGTTAAGAAGATAATCGGAGGAATACCACGCGCGACTTTACTTGAATCAGCCAACAAACACAAGACGTATTAGAATAACACGCGCGACAACTGTCTGAGTCAGTCAGCTTAGTTTTTTACTGTTTATCTCAGTGGGTAGCTAAAAATGATTTGCCACATACCAGAGTTATTTTTCCTTGTGTACTGACTGTTCACAAGTTCAGCATGCCATTTCTTTGGCTTTCTGAATTGATATATCGCTGATTAGATTCACGTAAACAGTCAGCCAAGCATAAACGAGACTTTGACTTTGACGTCGGCACAACATTAAAACAACATTGGCTCAACGCCTTCTGTTTGCTGTGAGGGTTGCCGTCAATAATCTCTGCTTTGCTTTGGTCTGTTTTTTACCAGTATTGAACCACTGGCATTTTGCCCTGATGGGGAGTCAGCCTCCCTTCCTATTTGGATCGGGTGCTACTTATCTTTTGTAGTTGCTTCATTTTGCTGACAACATCCCAAAATCTTCATTTAGGTCAATTCCAAAATAATTGTCAAAACTACAGCATTCGGCAACATTCGTGTGCCTGCATGACTACATTTATTTAGGTTAAGAGGTTATCTTGGTAGGTTTCACTATGTAGGGAGGGGGAGAGATTCATTGCCTTCTGGATGTGCCAATTCGTGATTTTATAATGTCGCACACAAACATGGAAACGCCAAGTTCGATTGCAACTTTCCAAAACAAAAATATTTTTTCCTGATGGTACAAAAAGTGAGATACATGCCAATCATCGATAGCACAGACAAGTTGGCTATGCGGGTGCGGGCTGTTCTATAATGATTCGGTTCCCAAACTGTTTTCAACTTAAAAAGGTTTTGTAATGTTTTGTAAGCACGACACCCTCATGGATATTAAACCAGATGAACTGAGTTTTTTACCACATAAATATTTTAGCGATTGCTCTGATTTGTCATTACCAAAGATACATCACGATAGTAAGACCCGTTTCGTGATAATTGGGGTCTCTGGGAGTTATTTAATGATAATGCTATGTAGTTCACTTGATAATAATAAATAAGTAGTTTCAAGAAGTACAATAACATGATCAAAGCTAAAAAGAAGAGATGAAAAAAGATTCTAGTTGTCAATTAATGTTATTACAAGTACTTTTTTCATTTAGCGGATAACAAAAGAACGAATCCGTGCATTTTTACAAACGAAAACTTTATCAAAATGTATTGGTAATTCAATTCCATCTCTGTATGACCTCCACTGTTTAATCAAAGATATATTGCTATACGGAAATTATCTGGTTTTGCCAGAAGAAAACCGTTCTTATGAATATTTATTTAATTCAGAATGAATATAAATTTTATATAATCAGTGATATAGTAATAGTTTATTGTTTAACTACATCTGTACATTCATAATATGGACATATAATACAGGTACATACTTAGATAGAGGATATAAAACAGTGTAAAGTGCCCTTCTTTTTGAAAATATAAAAGTCAATATCAAAATATCAAAGATGCATTATCAAAAACTTGTAGACTAAATACAATAAGCTACAATACTTACCTATTTTACCACCTTTTATACAAATATCATATGACTTAAATACCCCCATCTTTTCTGCTGACCTACTCTACACAACGTCTGCCTTCATTTTCATGGTTTATTCCAGGATTTTTTTAGTGAGGGGGGGGGGGTGGTCTGGAGCACGCTGAATACACACCAGCAATGCGCCCGCTGCCCGATTCGCCTGACATCACGTGCTCGAGGGGGTTTAACCCCGTCGCGTCGAAGAAAATTAAAAAAAAAGGAGACCTTCCAAGGTAAATTCTAGGTCCATATTTAACCCAGTATTTTGATTCAGATTTGTGGGCGGGGGGGGGGGGGTAATTCTCAGTAGTACCCCCCCCCCCCCTGGAATAAACACTGCTTTTAACTCAATGCAAAAGTAGGGAGGAAAGCGTTTTGTTTACGTTTATCAGGCTTGGTTTTAATACATGTACATAGAGCTGATGATGTTATACAACTGATCAAATTGAACTCGAGACGCCGGTCCAACGCTGCTTGAACGCGGGTGCAACTAAAATGTTGGTCATCACCACTCACTCACCCTTAGTAACCCTGTCGGCGCGAGCCCCTACAAGTCTAATTTAGTTCAGTACATACATACACAACAAACATAATGACACGATACTGTTTCAATGTTATTCCAGATTCAAAAATGTACGACGTTTGTGTGTGACGTCATGAGTTGTGAGATCCACCCAGCCCATAGAAAGGGTACGTTTTCAGTTTTTATTATTACTTTCATTCCCTGCCACCATTCTTAATGTTTCCAGTTGATTCACAGTGATCTGGTTATTACATTCATTCCCCGCTACCACTCGGAATGTTTTCTTCTATTTCCGGCCTTGTGGGCTTTACATATTGATCCATCAAGCCGGATAAACGAAATAATGTAGGCAGCTAACTTCCTTCCAATGTTCATTATTTCCAAATTACAGCAGATTTCTGGTATAAGGACGCAGGTATATTAGATTAGTGCAGCATGTTTATCTTCAGACCAACTATTACTATGTCCTCATCCCAGCGGGAAGATAACTAACTAACTACACGCAAGCACGAGACATCAAAGCACGTACATACTTTTATGTAAGCAATAGTGAAACTAAACAGTTTTTCTAAATTTAAAATCAACATAATTTTCTTAGTTAGATCGTCCCACTACATTTAAAAACCTACATGTTATAGATCTAAAATCATTATATATAGTTTACTATTTCGGTGCGGGCGTCGACTTTAGACGTCAGAATCTGGCGTCTATAGACGTCAGAATCTGACGTCTAAAGTAGGTCCACACACTGAAAAGGTTAGTGAAGTACCAGCCTTTAAATGTGGTGTACCAACATTACTTCAACTTTGTATCAATGTTTCAATCAATTTTCTATCACTATTTCTTAGCTATAGTGAGCATAGACGGATATATATTAGATTTACATGTTTTTGACATTGAGCATTCCCACATTGACTTGTAGTGAGCATTTTAATATTAAAGTTCAGCAAACTAAAACTGTGTGTGTGTTATTTATCATGATATATGCTGAATTTTGATTATTAGCCTACTGTCCTACTGAAAATAAACAAAATCACAGATGTCAATAAAATGTCGATGACGGAATGAATGTTACCATTGTACGCATTTATTCTTATAAAGCACGTTTCCCTTGCAGCTAATGTTATTTTTAGAGCTGGAATTAGGTTAATCAAAATACACACATGTCACACATGTCACACATGGACATGATTGTTCACAGCATATTTAAAAATCATTATGTTTTTTAACCTAAACTGGATTTATGAGTCTTGAAATAGAGAGGCATCTCTAAAATAACAGTTTTTTTTTATTTTATTATGGGTTTTCAGTAGAAATATGACTCATGACTGACAAATCAAGCAGTGTTCCTCTCTAGACAAACGGAACAATAATAGTCCTCTATAGATGCCGAAAAAATGTATTCAGTATGGACATTTAGGGATTCAAGCTAAATCCTCTTTTGCCTGTTTGGAGTTGTGTCTCGCAACCGCGACCCAGAAAGTAGGTATAATGATTTATAAAAGGTTTTACTCAATTTGAAATCATCACAAATGTCTTAGTTTGCTTTTCCGCTTCATTTGAAAATGTTAAGATATACACTTTATAGTTATTGTACCTATATAAATCCCATCGTTAGAGCGATGACCTGGCTATAAAGCACACCTATAGTTTTTCTTGGGGCTTAATGGATTAAAAAACATGCAAACAGTGCTAGAGGCGGGCTATGGAAATACGGGGCCCTAAATAGATCAATCTCACAAACACCTCTGGCCAACTACTTCTTTCAACCTGATCAAATTATATACGTATCTGAAGGCGGTGCTGTGGAAAGGTGCTAAACAATATAAATGACACGCTCCCAGGTGTGGTAACGACAAATATTTATCCGACTTTGGCGTATTGTTGGGCCGACGTCGCAGACGGTGGACCAACTATAAGCCAATATCGGTTGAACAAGTCGTTTTAACTTGGTGTTTTATGTTTTTGCGGCCCGGTGTTCTGGGGATGAATGGGGCTTCAGACCTTTGTGAGTTTACAGGCTAAACTGAACACAAGAGAACCTCCTGGGGATTATGAGATGAATCAGATGACACCGCCATCAGACACTGCCATCCAGACCGTTTTTTTAAACTTGGATACCAGATTAAGTGGAAAACTCCGCGAGCCACGACGTGACAGGCATACAACATAACATGTCACAGCCCTCACCCGTGACGTGACAGGCATACGGCATAACCACCATGTCACATCCCTCGCCCGTGACGTGACAGGCATACAACATAACATGTCACAGCCCTCACCCGTGACGTGACAGGCATACGGCATAACCACCATGTCACATCCCATGGCGTGACAGGCATACGGCATAACCACCATGTCACAGCCATCGCCCGTGACGTGACAGGCATACGGCATAACCACCTAGTCACAGCCCTCGCCCGTGACGTGACAGGCATACGGCATAACCACCATGTCACAGCCCTCGCCCGTGACGTGACAGGCATACGGCATAACCACCTTGTCACAGCCCTCGCCCGTGACGTGACAGGCATACGGCATAACCACCATGTCACATCCCATGGCGTGACAGGCATACGGCATAACCACCATGTCACAGCCATCGCCCGTGACGTGACAGGCATACGGCATAACCACCTTGTCACAGCCCTCGCCCGTGACGTGACAGGCATACGGCATAACCACCATGTCACAGCCCTCGCCCGTGACGTGACAGGCATACGGCATAACCACCTTGTCACAGCCCTCGCCCGTGACGTGACAGGCATACGGCATAACCACCATGTCACATCCCGTGGCGTGACAGGCATACGGCATAACCACCATGTCACAGCCCTCGCCCGCGACGTGACAGGCATACGGCATAACCACCATGTCACATCCCTCGCCCGTGACGTGACAGGCATACGGCATAACCACCATGTCACAGCCCTCGCCCGTGACGTGACAGGCATACGGAATAACCACCTTGTCACAGCCCTCGCCCGTGACGTGACAGGCATACGGCATAACCACCATGTCACATCCCGTGGCGCGACAGGCATACGGCATAACCACCATGTCACAGCTATCGCCCGTGACGTGACAGGCATACGGCATAACCACCATGTCACGGCCCTCGCCCGCGACGTGACAGGCATACGGCATAACCACCATGTCACAGCCCTCGCCCGTGACGTGACAGGCATACGGCATAACCACCATGTCACATCCCTCGCCCGTGACTTGACAGGCATACTGCATAACCACCATGTCACAGCCCTCGCCCGTGACGTGACAGGCATACGGCATAACCACCATGTCACAGCCCTCGCCCGTGACGTGACAGGCATACGGCATAAACACCATGTCACAGCCCGTGGTGTGACAGGCATACGGCATAACCACCATGTCACGCCTTTAGCATTAAGAATAGTTTTGAGATGCCACAACACCACAAAATCATGTTCATTTTCATCCACTTGAAGTTGTGAGTCGCGGTAGCGAGTCAGAACTTCAAGTGGGTGAACAATACTCATATTTGATTAATTTGATACCAAACATTTACAATGCTTGATGTTTAAACACACATTTCGTTCCATATAACAGTGATTTGATCGCTAGTAAAATGGACATAGGCTATGGTTACGCTAGCCTGACACAGAGCTAATAACATTGAATGGTGATATTGCTTTCACCATTTTCAATTTACTTCACATTGGGATTTGAAAGAAATTTGTTCGGGCCGTGTGGTCTGAGGTCAAACACCCTACCTCTCGGTCACTGATGCACCCCACGATACTGAATATCTACGAATGGGCGAGGAAGATGCCTGCTTATGAGAGCGAGGAACAGACCGCCGAGCTCCATCTTGACAGACGGTAGCGATAACACCTACACCACCACACCCTCCTTCACCACTACGGTACTGTGCACTACAGAACCATTGAAGTCATTCGATGAAATAAGAGTAGGGCATTGTCCCGATATTGCCATGATTGTGCAGAAAGCGAAGTAAAGCAATATCCACTAACTCACTCCTTCACCACGACACCCTTCTATATAGATGTCATTCTATGTGTCAGACCACTACCTTCTCCGATGAAATTTGCTGCATAAATTTTTTTGTATTTCGGTTAATTTCTAGCAATAAATATTACCACAAAACATAATATTTCTAGCCAGGTAATTTATTATATTAGATGTAAGTGTGCAATACAACTAGTGGACAGTGGTTAACAGTGACCTGGTTGACGGAGGGAGGCTAGGGGACAGGAGTTTAAAGTGACCATGTTTCTCCGGGTATTCTGGATGAACGAGCCACTTGTAAAGACTTGAGATGCTCTACAGGACAATTCGATTGCGTGGACCATCAGGACAAAATGCGTGTTTAATGCGTCTCCCTCACAGCCAGAAGCTCAGAGATAGAGCTAAATGTCAGGCAAATAGGTTATTCTACTTTATTATTTTGACTTGGCGCAGTGCAGATGTACTCTCACACAGCAACTTGGTCATTTAACACATTTAATTATATTCTAATCATGCTATTCAGTATCTGTATACATGTGAAAATGAGGTTAAAAAGTATACATTCTTATCACTGTGGTAATGTGGTAAATGGGTTCTGCTAAATACACACGATTATCGCTCAGATGACTATAATTAAGGAAATGTATATGAATATTGCAGTGAAAACAGTTTTACGACAGGCCAAATCAGAAAAATGATTAGTGTAGTTGACAATAACGCTCTATGGGTTAATACATGATGCATAATATCCTCGTTTATTGTGGAATTACTTCTTGACTTTGAGAGATGTAGAGCCTAAAGTGATCCCACCAATCTGAGATGTAGAGCCTAAAGTGATCCCACCAATCTGAGATGTAGAGCCTAAAGTGATCCCACCAATCTGAGATGTAGAGCCTAAAGTGATCCCACCAATCTGAGATGTAGAGCCTAAAGTGATCCCACCAATCTGAGATGTAGAGCCTAAAGTGATCCCACCAATCTGAGATGTAGAGCCTAAAGTGATCCCACCAATCTGAGATGTAGAGCCTAAAGTGATCCCACCAATCTGAGATGTAGAGCCTAAAGTGATCCCACCAATCTGAGATGTAGAGCCTAAAGTGATCCCACCAATCTGAGATGTAGAGCCTAAAGTGATCCCACCAATCTGAGATGTAGAGCCTAAAGTGATCCCACCAATCTGAGATGTAGAGCCTAAAGTGATCCCACCAATCTGAGATGTAGAGCCTAAAGTGATCCCACCAATCTGAGATGTAGAGCCTAAAGTGATCCCACCAATCTGAGATGTAGAGCCTAAAGTGATCCCACCAATCTGAGATGTAGAGCCTAAAGTGATCCCACCAATCTGACTTTTGTTCGTCTTATCAAATGGAAAGAATGCAAATTAGATTTGTCTTAGTTTCCGCGGCGGGAAACAGACGATGCGTGGTCAAAGACAACACGATGATTTAACCCTAGTTTGTTATTAATTCTGACAGCGCGTAAATCGCGTTTAATCATGAGAACCTGCCGACTAAATTTGATCCTCGTACTGTAAGAGTAAAAATGTTCATAATGGATGTAGATCCTCAACATGGGTATGCAAATGAATCAGAAAACGCTGACTAAAACATTTTAGATGATTTTAAATTGAAAAAATTGTTTGGTCTCCAGGGTGAAACGAAATTATTTATTTTTAATACTGGCGCATTCATCGATCCGATGTGGGTTCAATGTTTGGTAACGGTCTCTCATCTTTCGTGTTTGCTGAAATAAATCTGAATAGACTGCATATTCGTTAACAAATAAATAACTATCTATGTATAAGCAATATGGCTGTTACCAATCTGCTTCAATTCGCGCCAAGTCACGATAGAGGTGGCTTTGTGTTGCCCAGAACTGATCCAGGGCAAGCAGTCAATCTCACTCTGCTTAAATCTGGAACATGTAGAAAATTACCGGAAGTACGCTTGAAAAAATCAGGTATTTTGGTTAGTTGGCTAGTACGTCTGACTGCCTCTTCCCATCTCAGACGGTCTAAAACACAATGATCTCCGCACAATGGGGAGTGTTCTAGTCCAGCCAGGCATGCTAACTACGTGTAATGAGCAGCCGGGAAGCACCAGGCGTTGATCCAAGGTGAGTTTCAGTGGCGGATCCAGAGGGGGCGAATCCAGAGGGTTTCAAAAAGCAAAAAACCACCAGATTTCCGCTAAAATATGCTTCAGAATGCGTCATTTAAGGCCTTAGAATTAAAAATCTCCACCGAACCCTTTAGAGCTTAAAGACGCTGGCTTTACCAGCTGTGTTGAGTATCAATTCTTGAAAAAAATCGGTGCTCCCTCCGTTTGCCAATTCCTTGATCTGCCACTGAATTTGCCACTGAAATGTTAGCCCAGCATCCCAGACGCTGGACAAACATTAAATCAACTTTGGGCCAAACTGCATTTCCTGCCGTTGAAAGGACAACCACCTTTAATTGTCTTTCATTGCTAAAAAAATAGAAAATAAAATTGAATAATAAAATAATTTTTCATGGAAAATCTAGAATTTTACATGCGGCTAACAATATCATTAATGTATTTATGTAATAAACCCAAATAACATTATATTCTATTTTGTATTAGTTTGGGAATTGTGAAAATGCGCTATTGGATTGTTTTACTGAAAATGGGTCGCATATGTGTCAGAGATGGGTGATAGATGGGTCGCACGTGGCCACGTCACGAGCGGAGGTACATGTAACCATGGTAACGTTACGTGTGACTGACATGTTTATGTCACAGAGACTAGCTATTACCATCGCCAGGCAATTATTTTGATCTAAATACCGAGGTTGATTGGCCTTTTACTGCTGGTATGATACAGTATTGTTGCAGGTCAATAAGATCGGATGTACATTCCAGGTGACAATAGAGGACGTCACTATTATAGCCATGTGGTCGTCAGGTGATTACAGTAGCCGGGAGAAGAGTAAGCGACATCGAGTGTGATTAGAGAGAGTCCGAGTCAGAAACAAGCACATGGTGGAGCGTCAGCATACCACATTACCATTACCGTTTAGCATACCAAAGCAGTGTTTTTCTGTATAGGATAAAGCCCGATGAGCTCTCCATTCTTAGCTGTGAAAAAGTTCCGAAGCCGAAGGCCGAGGCCTTTTTCACAGGTAAGAACGGAGAATCCCGAGGGTTTTATAGGTGACCTATCATCCCATATATAGTATGAATAATTGTGTGACAAATAAATCAAAGTTACCACTAGATGGGGCACAATTGTTCCCTTATATGGGGTGATTGGCTATCATGTGACCCTCACATGAGTCACATGATAGCCCTCACATGGGTCACATGATAGCCAATCACCCCATATAAGGGAACAATTGTGCACCATCTTGTGGCAACTTTGATTTATTTGCCACAAATTTATTCAAACTAAATAAGGGGTGATATGTCACCTTTAACTGACTTAAAACACACCCGACTATAATGAGTATCCCTCATAGTCAACAGCTCGGTCACTCCTGACTAATTATAGTACCATGGGCATACCATGAAAATTGGTCTGTACTTGGTCAACAATAACTCTCCATACCCGGCTTAGAATGTAGTGGTCGGACAAAAAAATAATGTAGTGGTGTGTTTTAAATGCTGGTGAGCACTGTACGCCGTCATCAACCATCTCATTACAAATATTATGGTTAATTTATTCAAGTGATAAATTAAACGATGCAATATTCCAATGAAATACAAACCAATCACTTGCAACGGATATATAAATCAGTAATCAATCAATTTATCGCACAATCAATCTATTGCGCAATGATAATTCGGAGCACATATTTTAGAATGACAACTAATACTCTCTATTGCACAGGCTTATATGTTCGTTTCAGACTAGAGAGTGAGAAAGAGAGAGATTTACTATGGATGCCACTGTCCCAAAGCAAGCAATTATAAAGGCTTAATTGAAAAATAACACGTTACTGCATTTTGCAGATAGAAACAAGATCAATTTATTGCTTGAACGTAAGCAGTTACAATTTTTTTGTTTGTGAAGACAAACAGAAGTAACTGCTTATAGTCTATGACACAATTATCTGGAGCGCATGCTTTTCGTCGATTTCTCTGTCGATTATCAACGGATTTTCGTGAAATTTTGTACGGGACATTTCTAGGTCATGTCCTAACATGCAGAATTACGAAAGTTAGACCATTTGACATGTAGTAAATTGAATATGACGTCCCTCTATAATCCCATTACGCTAATTCTGGAATTTTATTACATGTCAAATGATCTAACTTTTGAAATATTGAACATAATTTTGCGAAATTTTTACCGATGTTAAGACATAACTTAGAAATGTCATGTGCAAAATTTCAAGGAAATCGGTTCAGTATTGACGGAAAAATCAACGAAAAGCATGCGCTCCAGATAATTCTGTCATAGACTATAGATAAAAACCAGCTACTGCTGATTACCTCTTAGACAGACAGGAAAAAAGACAGTAAGTTACTAAGATAAATTATGGTAAGTAGGCCTAGTTATTGATGTCTGTGTGTACAAAGAGAAACAACAGTGACATCTCACAAAAGGCAGTACGTTACTAAGATAAATTATGGTAAGTAGGCCTAGTTATTGATGTCTGTGTGTACAAAGAGAAACAACAGTGACATCTCACAAAAGGCAGTACGTTACTAAGATAAATTATGGTAAGTAGGCCTAGTTATTGATGTCTGTGTGTACAAAGAGAAACAACAGTGACATCTCACAAAAGGCAGTACGTTACTAAGATAAATTATGGTAAGTAGGCCTAGTTATTGATGTCTGTGTGTACAAAGAGAAACAATAGTGACATCTCACAAAAGGCAGTACGTTACTAAGATAAATTATGGTAAGTAGGCCTAGTTATTGATGTCTGTGTGTACAAAGAGAAACAACAGTATTTTAATTCTTTCAGTGCGGGGACAGACTTTAGACGTCAGAATCTGACGTCTACATACGTCATATTCTGACGTCTAAAGTCGGTCCCCGCGCTGAAAGTTTTTATGTTATTTTGTTTATTTTTCTTCACGTTAGGAGAGAAGTATTCGTTCTTGATTTTACATATCACACTTGCTGCTGATTTATAATTAACAGGAGTATGAGCAAACACGAGACATCACCCAATGTTAGACCAATGTTGGGTCAGCGTCGTAGACGGTGGACCAATATTGGACCAACATTGGATGAATGTTTCGTATTTACTGGGTTGGTGCCATTCGTAATTAACCGAACACGGGACGTTAACCAATGCTGGCACAACGTTGGATTACTGTCTTCTTGGCACAGCAGTGTGGTAAACCATCTTATGTTCTCGTCAAATCGCCTTTTAACGATATGGCGAATACGAGTCGCGTTACATGTCAGTGCTTTTATCACTGTGGCATCAGCTAAACCCCTCACAACGCTGAATTATTTTTGTCTAAACCATGGCGACTAAAGAATTTTTTTCAATTAGAAATCATCATTAATGTCTGAGTTAGCTCTTTCCGATACATTTGAATACCTATGCTAGGGGTCTACGGCCATTATAAATGTTTTTAATGTTACAGTGCGGGGATCGACTTTAGACGTCAGAATCTGACGTCTATAGACGTCAGATTCTGACGTTTATAGACGTCAAATTCTGACGAATAAAGTCGATTTTCGCGCCGTCATATTCTGACGTCTATAGACGTCAGATTATAAACGTCTGGTGCACAGTGCCAGTAGATTCATATAAACCCGAACCTCCCGTCTGGTGCACAGTGCCAGTAGATCCATGTAAACGTCTGGTGCACAGTGCCAGTAGATCCATATAAACGTCTGGTGCACAGTGCCAGTAGATCCATATAAACGTCTGGTGCACAGTGCCAGTAGATCCATATAAACGTCTGGTGCACCGTGCCAGTAGATCCATATGAACGTCTGGTGCACAGTGCCAGTAGATCCATATAAACGTCTGATGCACAGTGCCAGCAGATCCATATAAACGTCTGGTGCACCGTGCCAGTAGATCCATATGAACGTCTGGTGCACAGTGCCAGTAGATCCATATAAACGTCTGATGCACCGTGCCAGCAGATCCATATAAACGTCTGATGCACAGTGCCAGTAGATCCATATAAACCCGAACCCATCCACACTGGGCGTCAACCAGCTCATTCGCATCCATGTAAAGCTGCAGGTTTATAGTGGGATATCAAGTCTGAAGGCTTATCCGCCGAGTTACATTTTACCCTCTGGTCACTGGACCTGCTCGTTCGTGTGCTATTTCAACTCCACGAGAAGCATACAGTCCTGCAGCGCATCGTACACATTGCCATCTCTCTCCTACAGGTACACTACCCGGCATGACCGGGCCGCCTAACCTCGCAGTAGGTCATCAGGGTACATGGTACAGGTCATCAGGGTACAGGTCATCAGGGCACAGGTCATCAGGGTACAGGTATTCAGGGTACAGGTTATCAGGGTACAGGTGATGTCATCAGGGTACAGGTATCCATTTACACCTGAGTCAAGTGAAGTATGTTAGGGTAAAGTGCCTCACCCGAAGACACAACATCAAAAGAGAATAAAAACACAGTTCGCTCGTGAATGTCTCATGATACATATAATAATCTGTATTCTTATTTTATAATGATAGATATACAACTCATTTGAATATTTATGCCTTATGGGAAAAGGAATTTAATGGGAATTTAAACGTCAGTCTTTATATGATAATTTTTCATTTGAATAGGGCTACACTCACATGTCTCATGTATTTTTTTTACCTTAACGTCCCTTGTCGTACTGATTACGACGACATTAATTTAAGGCGAATCGTTTTGGATATAAATGATGTTCCCGTCAATTGCATGAACAAATTGACGGCAGAGTTAGACCGTCTTTATTGAGGTTTTATAGGCAGTGAATTCTGCACGAACGATCTGACGACGTGATGGCCTTAGCTCCTGTATTTTGTGATCTCCAGTGTGTCATTAAGCCTACTGGAGTGTACATCACCGTGAACGTGTCTGCTTATGGAGATGTCAGCTAGATTTACATCATAAAATCAGAGCAGAAATGCTGCCAAATGAATAAGCTGTTTACATTGTAAGTAGAAGGTTACTTTGTTGTACAGTGTACATGTAGCACAGTGTACATGTAGCACAGTGTACATGTAGTACAGTGTGCATGTCGTACAGAGTACATGTAGTACAGTGTACATGAAGTACAGTATACATGTAGTACAGTATGCATCTAGTACAGAGTACATGTAGTACAGAGTACATGTAGTACAGTGTACATGTAGTACAGAGTACATGTAGTACAGTGTACATGTAGTACAGAGTACATGTAGTACAGAGTACATGTAGTACAGAGTACATGTAGAACATGGTACACGCAGTACAGTGTACATGTAGTACAGTGTACATGTAGTACATAGTACATGTAGTACATAGTACGTGTATTACATGTAGTACAGACTACATAGAGTACAAGTAGTAAAGAGTACATGTAATACAGTTTACGTGTAGTACAGAATACATGTAGTACAGAGTACATGTGGTACAGTGTACATGTAGTACAGTGTACACGTAGTACATAGTACATGTAGTACAGTGTACATGTAGTACAGTGTACATGTAGTACATAGTACATGTAGTACATAGTATGTGTAGTACAGTGTACATGTAGTACAGAGTACATGTAGTACAGTTTACTTATAGTACAGAATACATGTAGTACAAAGTACACGTAGTACACTGCACATGTAGTACATAGTACATGTAGTACAGAGTACATGTAGTACAGAGTAAATGTAGTACAATGTACATGTAGTACAGTGTACATGTAGTACATGTAGTACAGAGTACATGTAGTACAGGGTACATGTAGTTCAGAGTACATGTAGTACAGAGTACATGTAGTACAGTGTATATGTAGTACAGAGTACATGTAGTACAGTGTACATGTAGTACAGTGTACATGTAGTACAGTGTACATGAAGTACAGTGTACACGTAGTACATAGTACATGTAGTGCAGTTTACGTGTAGTACAATTTACGTGTAGTACAGTTTACATGTAGTACAGAATACATGTAGTACAGTGTATATGTAGTGCAGTTTACATGTATTACAGTGTAAATGTAGTACATAGTACATGTAGTACAATGTACATGTAGTACATAGTCTATGTAGTACAGTGTACATGTAGTACAGATTACATGTAGTACAGTGTACATGTAGTACAACGTAGATGTAGTACAGTGTACATGTAGTACAATGTACATGTAGTACAGTGTGTATGTAGTACAGTGTACATGTAGTACATAGTACATGTAGTACAGTTTACATGTAGTACAGAGTACATGTAGTACAGAGTACCTGTAGTACAGAGTACATGTAGTACAGTGTACATGTAGTACAGTCTACATGTAGTACAGAGTACATGTAGTACAGTTTACATGTAGTACAGGGTACATGTAGTACCGAGTACCTGTAGTACAGGGTATATGTAGTACAGAGTACATGTAGTACTGTGTATATGTAGTGCAGTGTACATGTAGTACCTAGTACATGTAGTACAGTGTACATGTAGTACAGAATACATGTAGTACAGAGTAAATGTACTACAGAGTACATGTAGTACAGTGTACATGTAGTACATAGTACATGTAGTACAGTGTATATGTAGTACAGTGTACATGAAGTACAGAGTACATGTAGTACAGTGTACATGTAGTACAGAGTAAATGTAGTACAGTGTACATGTAGTACAGTGTACATGTAGTACAGAGTACATGTAGTACAGACTACATAGAGTACAAATAGTACAGAGTACATGTAGTACAGTGTACATGTAGTACAGAGTACATGTAGTACAGTGTACATGTAGTACAGTGTACATGTAGTACAGAGTACATGTAGTACAGATTACATAGAATACATGTAGTACAGAGTACATGCAGTACAGTGTACATGTAGTTCATAGTACGTGTAGTACAGTTTACGTGTAGTACAGTTTACGTGTAGTACAGAATACATGTAGTACAGAGTACATGTAGTACAGTGTACATGTAGTACAGTGTACATGTAGTACAGAGTACATGTAGTACAGTGTACATGTAGTACAGTGTACATGTAGTACAGAGTACATGTAGTACAGACTACATAGAGTACAAGTAGTACAGAGTACATGTAGTACAGTGTACATGTAGTACAGAGTACATGTAGTACAGTGTGCATGTAGTACAGTGTACATGTAGTACAGAGTACATGTAGTACAGATTACATAGAATACATGTAGTACAGAGTACATGTAGTACAGTGTACATGTAGTTCATAGTACGTGTAGTACAGTTTACGTGTAGTACAGTTTACATGTAGTACAGTGTAGCACATTTCGTCAATCAGCTATCACATTTGGTGTTGTGTGTGTACAATGTACAGTGTACATGTAGTACAGTGTACATGTGGTACAGTGCTCATGTAGTACAGTGTAGTACAGTGAGTCCATCAGCTATCACACCACCCACTTAGACCATGGGCTGAAAGTCGAAACCCTCCCCCCCCCCTGGGTATTTTTGTAGACCATATTTTTTTTTAACCTTACTATGTACCAAGTTACTTTCAGGTGGACTGCATATTTTCTATGCATGGACAAGGTCACCAGAGGTCATCGAAGTATGGTACCCTTTACCCTTAGAGTTGTATAAGAATGTGTCATATAACTAGGTAAAAACTCAAGCCAAGTAAACATGGTGACATGGGTTGGTCGTGGGTTTCATAGGGGAGCTATCCCAAGGTCTTGGTAAGGTCATCCCAAGGTCATAAGAAGGTCAAATCAGCTCAAAACGGTTGAGAATAGATTGTTGGACCAGCACTTCAAATAACTCCGTCGAAACCTAACCCAAGTACACATGTGACATCGGTTGGTGTTTGGTACCGTAGGGGAGTTATCCCAAGGTCATGGTTAGGTCATTTCAAAGTCACAGCGGGGTCAAATCAGCTCAAAACGGTTGGAAATAACTTATTTTGTTGTTTTTGCTAACAATTTGTTCACTTGAAATTTATATGATGGCTTGAAACATACCTAGATCCCAACACAGACCTACACCAAATCACCCGCGAGGGGTTCCAGGGATAACATAAGGGTTGGAGGGTTTTTTCCAACCCCCTTCAAATAACCCTTATGTCAATACTGTCTGATATGGCAGAAATAAATCAAATAGCACACTGATGTTATATTTTGACATTGCCATGACGTTGGAATATCCCAAGGTCATGGCAAGGTCATCTAAAGGTCACGACAAGGTCAAATCAACTGTAAAAAGCTGAACATATCTTGTTTTTCCTTTTTTTCTATAATTACGTTCACTTCAGATGATAAAGTCATCTCAAGGTCACAGCCAGGTCAAATTATCTATAAAAAACTGGTGATAATAGCTTGTTTTTGTTGTTTTTGCTACAATTATTTTCACTTTAAAGCGTGGGCTGACTCCTCTATGAAACCCAACCCCAACCCATGTCACCATATGTTGGTGTCGATGGGGTATAACCCCTCCGGCCCTTTTATTATTATCCTGTAATCTCTTGAGGTGTATTGGTATAAATCCGTGTTAGGGTCTAGGTATGTTTCAAGTCATCATAGACATCTAAAGTGAACATAATTGCAGAAAAATCAACAAAAACGAGATATGTTCAGCTGTTTTGAGCAGATTTTACCTTGCTTTGACCTTGATATGACCCTGCAATGACCTTGGGGTAACAACTCTGTGAAATACAACCCCATTTCAACATATTTACTTAGGTTGGGCGTTATCAGATGTAATCAATGTTTACTGGCCATTGGTCAAAATATAGCATCAGTGTGTTATTTGGACCATTTCTTCCATATCAGACAGTATTGACACAAGGATGAAGGAAGGGAGAGGGGGTGAAAAACCCTCCAACCCTTATGTTATTCCTGTAAACCTCTCAGGGGTGTTGTTGTAGGTTTGTGTTGGTATCTAGGTATGCCTTAAACCATAATAGACATCACAAGTGAACATAATGTTAGAAAAAACAACATAAATCAGCTATTTTCAGCTGTTTTGAGCTGAATTCACCTGGCTGTGACCTTGAGATGATCTCACATGATCTTGGCGTAACTCCCCTATGAAACAAAGCCCAACCGATGTCATCACGTGTATTTGGGTTGGGTTTCGACCGATTTATTGGTAGTGCTTGTCCAATAATGTAGTCTCAACCATTTTGAGATCATTTGACCTTGCTATGACCTTGAAATGACCTCACCATGACCTTGGGATAACTCCCCTATGAAACCCAACACCTACCCATGTCACCATGTGTACTTGGCTTAAGTTTCGACCTATTTATTTTTATACCACCCTAAGGGTCAAGGGTACCCTACTTCTATGACCTCTGGTGACCTTGTCCATGCATAGAAAATCTGCAGCCCGCTTGAAAGTAACGTGGTACATAATAAGTTTAAAAAAAAATATGGTCTACAAAAGCACCCGGGGGGGGGGAGGGGGGTACAGGTGGGCCCAAGGCTAACTAGGGACACCATTACTCCGCGGAAGCCTCACGTTTCACCATGACATCCCCAAGCCGAATCACGTCTGTTGTCCCCAGACAATGACTGTAAAAAGCAAATAAGTCCCTGACTATGCATATCATTGGTTTTGCGTTAGTTCAATATTAGTCCACCATGTGCGATGATGACCCGCCTTGACCAGTATCTCGTTTTGGGGGGTAGAACTCTTGTCTTAAATCTACAAAACGGGCCGTAACCAAGGAGATTAATTATTCACCCTGAAGCCTGGGTGTAACTGAGGATGTATTTGAGGATAGTAAGGTTCCCGGGAAGGCCTTTATTACTCTCCCGACTGCACAAAATGATAACTACCATTTATACTGGCCACAATACGTCCAAAGCGCCACCAAACCATGCTAGTCTGTGTGAGTGAGTGAGTGAGTGAGTGAGTGAGTGAGTGAGTGAGTGAGTGAGTGAGTGAGTGAGTGAGTGAGTGAGTGAGTGAGTGAGTGAGTGAGTGAGTGAGTGAGTGAGTGAGTGAGTGAGTGAGTGAGTGAGTGAGTGAGTGAGTGAGTGAGTCAGTCAGTCAGTCAGTCAGTCAGTCAGTCAGTCAGTCAGTCAGTCAGTCAGTCAGTTTTTAAGCTCTTCTATTGGGCGGCCCCTGGGTCAGTATTCTTGTAGAAGTTACAATAATTTTATCGTTGACATCACATTGGTCGAGATGGCCATCTCGACCAATGTGATGTCTACGATATATTGTAACAAAACCCGGGTCGTGGCGTGACTGGCGGAATCCTCAGCATACCGTGGACTAAGCAGGCCGTGTTTATTGGCATTTGATTTACTGATCACCACATTAATCTGCCCTAGGGTGTATAATGATTCATCGACCCCTTCTCCCTGCACAGAGGCTATATATAGCCTCTGTGCCGCCCCCCATCACTGGGTAATTATAGGTCTTCCGTGTCTATTCTGGGAGAGGTGTCTATTCTGGGAAGGTTAATACGTGTCATCCTCTGTTGATGGGCTGCACCTGGTTTCCCTGTTTTTGAACCCGTGGCGTCGTGCTAGAGGTTCATCATAAGGCACTGGGGGATAGTCAGTCCTGTATGAGGTACCTACCTATAAGGTCTGTTTAACCAGATCTTGGGAGTAGCCTTTTGTCACTTTTCGTAATAGCTCTTCCAAATTACTGGGTCAAATGTTTTTTGGTTCATATTTTTACCTTTCCCCAACATCACTGAAAATTTCGTTGAATTGTGTTGTGTATTTTTAAAGTTAGACCATTTCGCATATGATATCATTCTTGTTTACGGTATTGGTGAAACAACAGCTGTCTTTTTGAACTGTTATCACATGGCAAATAGTCTAACTTCGATTATAGACAAAAAAATTCCACTAAATTTTCAGGTTCTGAGTGAAGATGAGAAAATAAACTGAGAAAAAAATGTTCTAAAATTTTAAACAGCGACTGAACAAATTGAAAAAGGGCTACTCCCAGAATTAGTGAAGCAGACTGTGGTACTGCTGGAGCCGTATATATATATATACGACTAAGGGGACAAGCCAGCAAAAAGAAAAGGGAACACGGAAATAGATCAGATGATTTGTTGCAGACCTCAGCTCATACCATAATTTAATTTGCGATGTGTCTATTTTTTTTCATGAATATAATTTGCGCCATTTGAATTGCGTTGAACATTTCAGCTTTAACCCTTAAAACACTGAATTATTTTTGTAAAAACGATGGAAACTAAAGTGGGGATTTTTCAATTTAGAATCACCATAAATATCTTAGATTTGAGGAATGAGATAAGCATTCACACATGGTGATCTCTGTCCCTGTGCTGTAGTGTCTTAGTAAACACCCGATATTGGAGCTGTGCACGCTCAATGTTGGGACGGCATCACAGACACCTGACACAGCACAGAGCTGCCTGCCGTGGTATTTAGCAGGGTATTACCATGCGACTTGATTAACCCTGAAAGCGCGGAAATATGATGTACAAACTAAAAACCAAAGCGAGTTTTATTCAATTCAAAATCATCACAAATGTCTTAGTAAGCTCTTTCTGCTTCATTTGAATACCTGTTTTGTGACTCTACAGCCATCATAGACGTCAGATTCTGACGTATAAAGTCGGTCCCCGCGCTGAAAAGCCTAAGTCTGATGACTGGGGGAAGCTCAGCCCAGTATTTAGCATTACATTACCATGCGGTTTGATTGAGTCTCTATGGTTGTTCACAGTGCCTTAACCTCTGGGACAAAAGCTGATTTGATTCAAGGCCGCACGTCTTTTTCATTTCGCGATAAGACATTGATGTCTCACCCTCTTGTAGCATGGAAATATTCCATCCGCTATTTAAGGCTAACCTTATTTTGGCTTATAACGTCTTTTTTCTTATCACTATTCTTATCACTATTCAAAGCATATCCTCCCTTATTCAAAATATGTCAAGTACGGTTGTGCAGTACGGTGGTGCATATATACGACTTGGAGGCTTAGCCACAATGTTTTCAAACGTCACCATTTAAACGCAGCACTTAAATGACGTATCTAAATTTACAGAAACTGTACGGCAGAAGGTGAAATACGCGGTCCGGACAGAAAATGGCTCCTATTTATTTTTGAAATCTGTCTTCCTTCTCTCTTAGATATTGTCAACTTGTTCAATATCTTATCAAAACTTATCAAAAAAATGCGTAACGCATTTGTAATTTAATCAACTTGTGTTTAAAATCCGCACATAATACATAACACAGCATTACACAATACAGAACATAATAGGCCTACAGAGCATGGCAAATGTGGACGAACATAAGTTTTGTTTCCCGTATTAAACTTGCTAATGAGGTGATTTGTCTTCACATTTTCATTTAGTCGCAAATTGTAAGGAATTTTCATGGCATTTATTTTTTCTTTTTTTTGCAAATTGTCACCAGGGGCTTAGCGTCACGTCACGTGATGTAAATCATCCAGTTATTTCTGTTCTTGTCAGTGCGAAGCCATACAGCACTAAATGCTAACTTAAAAAATAAAAATGTTACTGCTGTTACCTTACATTGCGGTATTGACTGTTGATATCGAATATAAAATGGTTTTGTTTAACTTGCGTCACGTCAGAATCACTGACAGTGTCTTTCTTTATTCAGTGGTCACTTTGCGTAATAAATGACACAAACCATCAGTCAAATCACAAATCAATCATCGGCTTTATCCTTAAAGCGCTGAGATTACTAATTATTATTATCTCCAGATCTGTATACAAATGGACAAAAGATAGTCAGTTTATTCTTTTTAGCTGGCAAACAGCCATAAACTGACCGCGCTAGTTGCTATCACCAAACTGTTTAATTGCTATCGCCAATGGATTTATAAAAAACGCCAATCTCAGAGAGAAGTTGGACACCCCCCCCCCCCCGCCTCTCTTATCGAGCACAGACAGGAGCGCCACCTAGTGTATATAACATCAACCATGTAAGAATTGAGGCGGGACAGCAATTCTACATTTTAAATTGTCAGCCACTTGAAGTTGCGAATCGCTACCGCGATCCACAACTTCAAGTGGCTACTTAATGTGTAATTTGAGACCGATCATTTGCAAAGACACTCATTTCTTTCCCACCAGCTGTGATTTAGTCTGCTAATAAGACTAATGTAGTCGTGCTCATTAATGGCTAGTGCTGTTGAGACGTGTGTGTTCTACGAGGTTTCCTGTTGAAACGTTTAATAAAGACGACTCTAGAAAGTAAATAGCAAACTTTGCAATTATAGTAAATACATTTTTTTTCAATCAAGTCTAATGGGAGATTTTAACCAATGTATTGTAAATAAAATGACTCCAAGTATGAATATACAGAGACAACATAGTCCTAATGGGATGGTAACTTGAAAAAGCTAAGTAGTCATTATTTAGCGACTTTAACGTCACTTCCCTTATTCCTCAGTGACTGAACATTCACAACTAAATTATATTCATTTTTTGTCTTTCAAGGGTGAATAGATGATAATCAAGTAATGTACTTGTCCCCCAGATGATTGATAATGTGGCCGCCAATTGGTCAGCAGGGGCTAATCTACTTGGTTAATAGCAATCATCAATCATTTGCTAGATACGATAAAGAAGTCATATAACTCTTACGATATCCATTTTGCATGCTCCCCGACCGACATACCCCCCCCCCCCCCCGGCAGGCTCTCTAGATAATATAAATAGTCAGTGCTGATATCAGGGACGATACAGCTTTAACCATGATATGATCAAATATCGTTCGTGCTATTGACCTAGTTAAGATTGAGTAAAATGACAGCTAAATGTCAATAGTGGTAATGTAAAATGTAAAATTAGTATAGCCCATAAAACAAGACAGAAAAAAGAGGCTTGGTATGTACATGTGTTCATGTTCTTACACTCTATTTAGCGCTTTTTACCATGTGATACATATCGGTATCTGTCCATATCGCACTCTAGCTGTAGCTTGAGCTGCGATGTATGGCAACTATGTCATGTGGGGCTTGGTGGTGTGAGAAAATACAAACAGCCAGTCACCCAGAATAGCCTACAGCTTACACCCCTGATCATTGTACTAAATACTGTCATTACAAATCTTGAGAATATAGTTATGTTCTGTTTTACAGGCACAACATTTTTGTTATCCTTTAGTTAGTGTAACGAAATAAAAATAAATGTGACCTGCTCATCTTGAAAGACTAGACAGGCAGTTGAGAATATACATTTATATTAGGTGTCCCGGTTCTGGTGGGTTACGCAGCAGCGTGTGACGGGGGTCATTTGTTAATATCAGGTGTACATTATTCAGTGTGTTGATTGTAGACGACCCACTGGGGAATGGTACCCGGCTATAGCACCTCTGAGTACTCCAGCTATCACATTCACCTCGTGGACTTCTCATACTGTGATGAGAGCAGCGCGTGGCCCTGTGCCAAGTTAACATCCATACACTGGTTTCATTATTTAATTGCCATTAACGTGATCGCCTAGTCACATTGAGAAAGGAGAAACAAGGATATTTCTCTGAAAGACCCACACAGATTTCAGCGGGGGTCGAACCCGGGACGCATGCAACAGGCGCTCTACCAAAGCGCCACGTCCCCTCCTCTTGTACTGTACTATTACATTCACGTAATATGGGTCATACCACCTACAGGCAGGCAGGCAGACAGGCAGACAGGCAGGCAGGCACGGTCGTTTTTGTTTATGGTGTAGAGCTGGCCCACCGTTTGCGATGTCGACACAACATTATAAGAAAATAGATAGGCTTACAGACAAGCAGGCATTATTGGGCATAGGGGAGCAAATTTGGTCTAGGCGGAGGAAAGAATCGTTGGGGGACATATAAAACCCAATGAAAGTGGCATAGTGAAGGCCAGCGTCAAATTAGGAAGTGTCGTTCACCTCATTGCCGTCCTCGTAGCGGAATGTGTCCTAATTCCGCATCAAATAGAAAACTGTTGGGGTTGACAGCCTAATCTGCTGTAACTCTGTACAGGAGACACTGCTGCTTGTTGATCTTAGTACTATCATATTAGACCACGTGAGCTATGTTAATATTGCCAAGAGCAGTAACGAAAACAGTTACACCACTATTAGGTGGTTGATATAAGCCATGCTGTCATGTGAGCGATATACTTAACTTAGCTCGTTGACCTTTTTTTACAAATAAACATTAAATCATTTCTTAGTGTATTCCTAGCATGACATTATGATTCTCAACCATATTTTTTTAACCACGAATTCAGCAATAGCTCACCCACATGTCACACATCTTATCTTATTTGTAATTCTAGTATAAACCTGCATCACGTACATGTCACATGTTTGCATATCACAGAGCTACTTGAAAATATCAACTCAGCTATCATTTCTAACTCCACACTGTATCTTTTCACATAAAGCTAATGGTTCCCATACATGCGGCAAATGCTTTATGTTTATTAATCTCCCAGACCACTCTGTTCTGCTATTTTCATTTTATTTGACCATGTGGTATTTATGTGAGGTTGAATCAACATTTCTTTTTCTTATCATGCTTTTTTGTGACTTTGTGAGACACACACTTAAAATATTATATCAATCCAATGACAATCACACTGTTATGTCTGTTTTGGCATGATAGAGATGTCCAGTAGAGAAAACAATCACAGTAACCACTCACTTGAGAAGTATTTATAAACTATCTGATCACTTGTAAAGTGGACATTTACCGTTATATCCATTCAAGACTGTGTCTCACCCTGTAGAATGACCAGGGAGTACAGCTTACTGATTTGACGCTGACCGGCCGTGATACCTGCCTGTATGATACCATGGAGTAGACTACTGATCATGACTAGCCTTGACACGTGCCTGGTTCTATGAATACTGGAATACTGAGTATAAGTCTAGTTCAGACATTATCAGACAATGACAACAATCACTGATAACCTCTGTTGTCTCAACAACTCTGCGGACGCCTCATTTTACCTGGTTAGACACACCATGAACTACCTTATCTGCTCTGTCAGACCACGACATTCTAAGCCGGGAATGGAGAGTTAGTGGTGACCAAGTACAGACTAATTATCAAGGTAGGCCTATGGGGTGCTTTAATCAGTCAGTTGATTGATTATAAGGGATTCTCATTATGATCCGATGTGTTTTAGGTCAGTTAAAACCGTCGGCGTTCTACATTCTTAGCTGTGGCAAATTCATCGGCCTTTTCCACAGCTTACAATGTACAGCTCATTGGGCTTTATCCAATACTTGTAAAAACAAGACGTTCACCCGATGGTGGGTTCATGTTGGGCCAGCGTCGAGGACGGTGGCCCAACATGAACCCACCATCGGATCAGCGTGTCGTGTTTGCTGGGTGGCCTTTGGTCTGATCTCCTGCCATTTTGATTTTTTGTAAGCTAGAATTTCGACAGGAAATTCCAGCGCCAAATGAAGAAACATAATAAATTTAAGTGATAAATTAAATTGGAACAAGTTTTGAACTAAGTGAAAACACACTAAAATTGATTAAATAATTGTGGCATACACTCGCTGAATTAATCAATCAAATAAGGAAAAATATATTTTTCATTACTTAAAGCTGGAAAAATGTCGATGTTTAAACACTCATTTCATTCCTAATAACAGTGATTTAACATGTTAATAAAACTGATTAAAAACGATTATAGTCGTGTGTAGCGATTGAAGGGGCTCAATATCGCCCCCCCCCCACAAAAAAAAAATTAGTCCGTAATAACAAAACCGAAAATCCGTGCAACGAGTTATATTTGCGCAACCGATTGATTCTTAATGAATCAAGGTATGTTGAATATTTTTGTTATAATAGTTCATGAAGATACATTTCTAATGCCTTGATGTGGGGATTCCACTCCGGGTTTTATAGGTGAATTTGACATGTGAACATAAGTACCCTCACATTTGTCATGACATTGTTTATCTCTGAGTACAGTGTTCACCAGCATACACAACCACAGCTTTTGCTATGCTGTCCATCTCTGACGATAACACATGTGGCTGTGTCTAAGCTATTGTAATATTAATAGATTACCACACAATCGGCACTGTGACTAAATATGCCAACAAGCTAGAACTAACGGCCTGAGTACTGATTTGACAGTATCTGCCAAAACAGTACTTAGGCCGTTAGTTCCACCCACAGGGCGGGGGCCCTAGGGTAGTGGTTAGCACCGCTGCCTTTTACGATAGCGTTCGGGGTTCGTTTCCCGGTCTCTTCGGTTTGAAAGAAACCAAAATGTTTCTTCCTCATCCACTCGTAAAACTCACTATTGTGGGGAGCCTCCGTGACCGAGAGGTAGCGTGCTCGGCCTCAGACCTCCAGGGTTTGAATTTCGAATCCCGTGTCTGGAGGGCAGTGTCATCTCACTCATCTCACCATCCTCAGGAGGTTCTCCTGACCCAATTTATTCTGTATGTGCACAAGAGTGGCCTAAAGCCCAATTCAATTCATTTTATTTTTTAGTTCCATCCACAAGCTATAAATACCTTTTTTCTTTGGATAAATATAGGTTTACCCATGTGAAGAGTCTATTAATTGTAAACACAGAAGAGGTCAAATTTAGATTGATCAGATTTACCCAGCAGAGATAAATGGGGTGAAGCACACTGCCATGCAAAGGCAAAAGGCAGTAACTGCTTACTTGAAAAGTAAGCAGTTACTGCCTTTTGGCTTAGCAGGTCAGAGTAGTTAATGTAGTAGTTAATAGCGTGACCTTGGTGCTGGGGAAGTTGGGATCCGGCTGTCTAGTGCCCTGTGTGGAGGAGGCCCTCTCCGGCGCCCTCCATGGCGTGTCTCGTGGAATCCAGTCACAGATCAGTCACTCTACAAATACTGGTCGCCAGCAACAGCGCCGCTAACTCCATATGGCACAGCAAGATGGCTGCAATGTGGGCAGGATTTCCATGTCAATAATTTATGTATTAATTCGTTCGCGCGATCGACCCCAGCTTGTGCTCGCTTGTTTCTTTGTTCTTCTGTTGACTGGTTGGTTCATTTTTGTGCGTTCGCTCGTTCGTTCGCTCGCTCGTTCGTTCGTTCGTTCGTTCGTTCCTTCCTTCCTTCCCTCCTTCCTTTCTTCCTTCCTTCCTTCCTTCCTTCCTTCCTTCCTTCCTTCCTTCCTTCCTTCCTTCCTTCCTTCCTTCCTTCCTTCCTTCCTTCCTTCCTTCCTTCCTTCCTTCCTTCCTTCCTTCCTTCCTTCCTTCCTTCCTTCCTTCCCTCCTTCCCTCCTTCCTTCTTTCGTCGCTTCTTGATTTCCTTGCTTCCGTCTTTCCTTTCTTCCTTCATTCTTTCCTTCATTCTTCCCTTCATTCCTTCATTCCCTCATTCCTTCATTCATTCATTCATTCAATCATTCATTCATTCATTCATGTAATCAAGGCATATAAGCTCTTTGATGTAATCAAAACGAATCACACGTAGGAATTACCCAATCTTCCAAAGGCGACTAAGCATGTAAGCTATTTCTCAGAGGCCTTATTCTAATCATTTGATCAGCAGTAAGCCTTGGTCCCCCACCACCCTCCAACTGTCTCTGCCTCTGTCACTTCCCTGGTCATGCCACCGGTGTACCCCTACAGGCCCTGTAATTTACCTTCTTCCATGCGTGCAGGCTGTCCAGGGGATATGACATAATGGACATGTTAGCTTGCCATACACCTGCAGGACTCTATATAACGACGGATGTGTTGGTCAGCTGAAAGCGACACAATCGCTAAAAGGCTAAGGCTAAAATCATCAAAAAGCAGTATTGTTATTCTCGATCCTTGATGGCCATAATATATACGTCAACTTGTTCATAGACTACAATTGCGTAAATTTTTAAAATTTCGTTTTAGCATTTGCCAGTTAAGCGGGAAATAAGAACGAAATTTAATTTCGGACATGCATGTCCAAAATAAGAAATACGGGAATAACTGTTAAATGGGGCTTTTGACACACTTGCTGCATTGCCAAAGTAGCCCGAAAATTAAAAGACTTCCGCAATGCTAGTCTATGGACATGCTCACATCTTATGGCCATATTAAAAAAAGCGATAATAAAAATACTGATTTTAAATGATTTTAGCCCGATTGTGTCACTTTGACGTGGGATATAATACCAGACTCAAACTCAGTTTCTTTTATTTGTGATATATTTTTGTACATAATAGAATATATAAGAATATATAATTAGAAGCATAATTCTACCTGAAGAAAATCATTAAAAAAAACAAATATATGACAGGAGACCTTCACTAAGATCCAAGGATCGCTAGCGATCCTTGGATCTTAGTGAAGATCTCCTGTCATATATTTGTTTTTAGGCCACCTAATACCAGCATCACAGACGGTGGGCCAACATTAAATCAACACTGGAACAATGCCCCTTGTTTGCTGGTAATGGGCACCTCGGCTTGCCATACAACTGCAGGGTACCTCATAATACCAGCCACCTCGGCTTGCCATACACCTGCAGGGCGCAACATAATGCCAGCCACCTCGGCTTGCCATACACCTGCAGGGCACCACCTAATGCCAGACATGTTTTTCAGGATTCCGAATCCGGAATCCGGAATCCCGGCGGATGTCATCCGTGATGCTGTCTGGTCGAGGTCATCACCCGAGGTCAAACTTACAAATCGTGCTGCCCTCAAGTCAGCCCACAAAAACAATGTCACTTCGTCTTCATATCAAATTGTCCTGACGACACGCGCAGCTTTTCCCACCCTTTATGTACTGCTATCAAATATTCATCGACAATCAGACAGCAGGTTTTTTTTGTGTGTGATGAATGAAGAACCACTACCTGAGGGCTTCAACTGTGGAACAAAACAAACTCCTGAGCATTCAAAAATACGTTTTCAAAGAAAAATGTATTATCATGATTATTCATTTCTGTGTTATTTTTGTTAGAAATATTAGGTGTATGCATATATTGCTTAACGTTGCTTTCTGCACATCGAGGCAATATCGCGCCAGAAGGAAAACAGAAGTCGGGGCTATGTCATACTCTTGTCAAATGACTTCAAGGGTTCTTTATTATATTTGGGCTATGCCCAAATATATTGATTTTACAACGGAACTTTAAACTTATTATTCTTGGCACGTTTTTGTAGGACGCTATTTCTCACTGAATTTTCATCCAATCATTAGGAAATTTGTACACCATATTCCCAGAGTAGTCAGATATTCTGCTATGACTTTTCTAAGACATCCATCGTGTTCTTCCGGATTAATCCAGGATTTTCTGGATCACTATACTCTTGAATGGCAAAAGGCAGTTTCTGCTTGCTTGTAAAGTGAGCAGATACCGCACTATGCTGCTCTTCAAATGCAAAAGGAAAAGTATCTGCTCACTTGTAAGGTGAGCAGATACTGCCTTTTGGCTTGCACGGCAGTAGGCCTATAATTGGGTCCAATATTGGTTCAATAGTGGACATGTCGGGTGATACTCCATTCATTGCCAGGAGGGTGAACAGGGTGCCCCAATGGCCAGACCTACTCTCCACCCTTTAGTCTCCAGATTTGATGATAAAACTACATTTATCCAATGTTTCAATTGTGTGCCAGCGTCACAGACGGTGGCCCAGTATTGAACTAATATTGTGTATTAGGTATATACAGTTGAAACCTTTCAAATGCTACAAATAAAATAACAGTTGCAATTCTTTTTAAACGCAAAACGTTGAATATATGTTGTTTTAAAGTTGGGCTAGCGTCGCGGATAGTGATAGAACATTAAATCAACAGAGAGACAAGTCAAATTATTGTGCACCCTGAATGCGATTCCATTTGATAAACAAAAATATATCTATTTAAAACTGCAAAAGCTCAGTGGGGACTTCTGAAATTTGCAGCCTGAAGTCCGAAGTCTAAAATTACAGTTCAGAATGGCTGCCAAAAAACTCAAACGCGAAATTCCAATCAATCTGTCATAATAAAAATAACCCAACCAAATTCAAAATGGCCACCACAAAAACTCATAAAACGTAGCCCAAATATTATTGTTACCTGAAAAGTCACAATTCATGTCTAGTAGTATACATTACCATAGACAGCACTGTACACTCCATGCCTTTGAACAGTTTGGATCACAACCACGATGACAAATATCCGGCCCGACCGGGAATCAAGCCTGGTACCTCCAGGTTACAAGTCCAAGTCGATACGAGAATGAGCCATCGGGGCGTGCCAGAAATATGAGGTGGAGTGATGTTCGTCAACTAAAATCATGTACACATAATCTTCTAACCAATTTTGATATTGGGCTTTTAAGGAAGCTGGCCCTGTATGTGTAGGCCTATATAGTAACCCAGTAGACAAAGATAAGTTAAATCAATGTTCATTTACCGCTGATCCACCGTCTACGACGTTGAACCAACGTTAAACCAACATTGATTTAACGTCTTGTGTCTGCTGCGAGCCTCTTTAATATTATACTGGGTAGCACTTCCCGTACGTACTACTAAGTATAGGATAAAGCCCGAGGAGCTCTACATCCTTATGTGTGAAAAAGGCCGAGGCGGAAGGCCGAGGCCATTTTCACAGCTAAGAATGTAGAGCCCGAGCGTTTTAACAGACTTAAAACACATCCAAACATAAGGAGGATCTCTCCTAGTCAGCAGCTCGGTCACATCTGATTGATATTAGTACCATAAGTTTACCATAATAATATTGGTCTGTACTAGGTCAACAATAACTCTCCAATCCTGGAATGTAGTGGTCGGACAAAATAAATAATGGAGTGGTGTGTTTTAATTAACTCTGATCGGTACTCGGTTGCAACTAAAACTTTATAGAATGATCTATTCTCAGAAACATAATATTAGAACCATTTGCTATAGCGTACTGACCCCTGTGATATGTACAACGATATCGTCACAATGAAGAAAGGGGTATAAATATCCCCATCCTTCATAATCAGTCATAGAGGATTAAATGATGAATCTCTAAACGGCAATACAAATCGGATCCAATCAGGTCTACTATTGACTATTGCATTGCTTATTTCATTGATTGATTCTTCTCATGAAAAATAGTTCTTAACAGAAAGATAAAAAACCAAGCAGTATGAAATGACAAGACTAAGAGTAAACAAAATCTTACATCCATAGAAAAATCATTTCCTAGAAACCTACATAACTTACCGAAAACCATTACTTTAAAATATATTCATCATTTTATCTTAAATAAACATATCTGATGCTGAAGTCGTTCTGTCTTTTTATATTTAGTGGTAAAAAGTATCTATAAATGTCCAGGAGTTTTAACATAATGCCCAGAACATAAGATATATTGGTTTAATATTTGTTTAATCTTTGGTCCACCGTCTGCAACGCTGGCCCAACACTAAAATAACATTGCGCCAAAGAATTGTTTTGCAGGTGAGGTCACGCGAATACCCGGAAATATTACTAAATCACAACGTGTGGAATGTTTTTGTCACTTGATTGTGGTCATGTTTTAGGTTAGCATCGACTAAGATCCCGTTCTGTTCTCTCTTGTCGCTCCCAGGCTTTGTTACTCAATGGCCTGAAACTAAACCCAATCTGGAGCCTGCCATACCTCGTGTACCTGGGGCGGTGGACTGCACTGGGCTTTCTGACAATGCTCTCAGACAATCTGGGGTTGGCGGGGGAGGGGGGGGGAGGGGTTGGGTTCAGACTGTCTACATCCCAGCAAACACGAGATATCGACCCGTTGTTGGACCAATGTTAGGCCAGCGTCGTAGACGGTGGACCAACATTGATTCAACATCAGGTCGAAGTATCGTGTTTACTGCCATAGTTCTACCCCAGTAAGCACGTGACGTTGAACCAATGTTCGCTTGATGTTGAGACAGCGTGGTCGATGGTGTGCCAACATCTAGCCAACATAGTGTCAATGTCTCCTATTTGCTGGGAAAGTCCACCAGATCCATCTAAATTTGACCTGTTTTTACAATTCAAAGTCGAGCGGAATTGCACTAAGACGAATTGGCACAAGTAGGGTATTCTACCCTCTAATTTAAATAACAACTTAATAACGGCGATGATTGGTCAATCTCACGATATGAAAGGCTGATCAACTCTTTCATTGGTCGGGGGTAGAATACTAGACTTGGTCGGACGAATGGAATGACAAAAAACGTATGCACTCTGCGCGCTCGTTCAACAAAATTGCTTAGTAGACCACGGGCGGCCCGTCGCTGGAGTTTCGGGGTTACCTTTAAAGATTTTTTCTCACCCCCGACCGGCCTTACACATCCTAGTTGCAGAGTTATCTCAGCTAATCGGGTACAACAGTCTACAGTAGGAAGTGAAATTACCTGATTAATATAGGCCAAAACTTAGATATGACCGTCCAAAGAATCTACGTTTTTATTGGGGGGGGGGGCAATCTTTCGATTGAAACCTTCCGTTTTGAGCTCTATTTGAGCCACATTGGCTCTACAGGTGGGCTGATCAGGGCTCCCCACTAGTCCATGAGCATTAGCCCGAAAACAGCTGAAACCCGGACAAAATTCATAACAAGCTTATTTTTTTTCAGGAAACGTTCCCAGAGGTATCTAGATTCACATATTAGAAGTCCCTGGAAATCCAGATGGAGCCTTTCGAGAAATTCAAGATGGCTGCCAAGACGGCCATTTAATCCTTATGACAATACATCGGCGGCCATCTTGGACACCATCTTGGATTAGAAAAGTGTTAAATGTTCATCAATATAGTCTGGGAGTAGTCTAGATGGACTTACTGACCACAAAACCAGTGGAAAATTGAGCTAAAATTGACTGCTTTACACAATTTCCTATATATGACAATATGGCGGCGGCCATCTTGAACGCCATCTTGAATTTCTCGAAAAGCTCCAGGTGGATTTTTGGGGACTTTTAATATGTTAATATAAGTACCTCTGGGAACCTTTTCAGAAAAAATCAGCTTGTTATGAATTTTGTCCAGGTATAAGTCTAATGCTCCTGGACTATACACTGTCTCAACATTGACACATCCCATGAATCTGTGACTGAGAAGTATTGTGCTCGACCTCACATCGCTAGGCCTGGGTTCGAATTAAGATTTCTGTGCCTGGAGGGCAGTGTTATGCTTCATTTCAAAAACCGCAGAAGTTTCTTGTTTAGCCTGTAAATGAAATGAATGGAGTTTTAGGCCACCTTTTTGCCCAAGTAGGCTAAACTGGGCCAGGAGACTCCTGAAGATAGAGAGATGAATGAGATGACACTGGCCTTCAGACAAAGAATTCTAAATTCGTGCCCTCGCGGTCTGAGGCCGAGTACGTTACCTTTTGGTCACGGAGGCTCCCCATAATAGTCTTTACGAGTGAGCGGGGAAGAAACGTTTTGCTTCTTTGAAACTTGAGGGCCAGAGTGGGGTTGCAACCTGCGATCTCCGACATTCCAATCAGGCAGCAGGCACTGCACCAGGGCCCCGGCTGAGGAGGTGGCTTAATGCCCATTAATGCTCCCCTGCTCAACTGGAGCACAATTACATGAGTCGTCAGTGATAAATGGGATCAGGCTTATACTCTGCCCTCAACCTTGAGCTGGTCACACATTTGACCACTGCCTATGGCGCCGTTTGCCTCACAGTGCATAGAGAAAATAGGCTTATGCTGCACGTTAACACAGCGAGAGGTGCTTTAACCCGCTCAGTGCGGGGATCGACGTCAGACGTCACACATTGTGACGTCTAAAGTCGATTCCCGCAATGAAAGGATTAATAATTCATAATGTATTGAGCTGTGATGTACCGAAAAACAACTCGCTGCACCCGTTTTATTTTTCGTATAACACCAGGGCCACTCAATAGCTATGACTTGAAACCATTACAGCGCTAAATTGAATAATTTTAATTGTTCCCCCACTTGAACTTGTGTCTCGCTGTCGCCACCAACACCTTCAAGTGGGTAAAAATTACTGATATTTGTATAATTTTAATCACAACATATGTCAATCTAACAATTTTAATGTTCATTTCTATTTAAATTTTCCAGTTTGAAGGTTATATAAAAAAGGTTACACACGGCTATAGACGATATTAGGGTTAGTTGTACCTTGAAGCGCTGGATTGTTTTTGTAAGAACCATGGAGACCAAAGGGTTATTTTGATTTGAAATCATCATAAATGTCTTACTCAAGTTTTTCTGATTCATCTGAATACCTATGGTATGGGTCTACGGCCATTAGAATTATGTTTACACTCACAGTGCGAAGATCGACTTTGGACGTCAGATTCTGACGTCTACAGACGTCAGATTCTGTCGACTAAAGTCGATCCCCGCGCTTTAAGGGTTAAAGGCAAGCGAACAATGTAGTTTAATTATGGCCTTGCTGAATTGTTCTCCCGCATTTTTCATTCACCTATTTCCAGCTTTAGATGAACAACGAAAAATATTTCCATTGATGAAAAATGGACATCATTCAAATTGAATTATTTCATCAACTGAGAATTTACCCTCAAACTGTCTCATCAATTTCGTCATTAAGTGATATTACTGTAGATCTGGTAATATTCGCGAGGTTTTAATTTTCGCGAATTCGTGAGGAGGACAAATTCTCGAATTCAGGAATCTCGCGTAAATTACTATTATAATAGCGCTACTAAAGCAAGCTGAAAATTCGCGAACTCTAAACTTCGTGAAAAGTCCCAATATCAGAAACTCGCGTAAATTGAAACACGTGAAAATAACCAGATCTACAGGTTAGCTTGAAAACGCATATACGGCCGTAACAGGGCAAGGGTGGACGGCTTCATTATGTCCGCTTTTCTTTCGGCTTTGGGAATGAATTGCAATCTGACACAAATATCTCAAAAGTAATTTCAGGCCATGAAAGCCAGCCAGTCACTTGTGATGAGCGGTTTTGTGAAAATTTGCCTATTTGAGATGGCAATTTATCTGGCTCCCGTCCACAACCAATGCTTTATCTCCTGGGAAATCCGAGCTCTGATCCACGAAGACTGTTTTTTCCCTACTTCAAAGTTATTTCTGTCTCGACAAAAAACTGCCTTTCCTTTAATCCGCACGGTGTGTGTATTTATAGAGAGGTGCATACAGCGGCCAAGCCACCAGCATTATATAAACTACCCGCCACTGCCATGTGAATGAGCTTCATGTCATTAACTGGAGCTAATTTGTGTTTTCTCCGGCTCGTTCTACCCTATCTATGTACCCCGCACAGACATTTCACACTGGCCACCTCGTAACAAGGACGCCGTAATTTGTCCAGATACATCGTGCCCTGCCCCGGTTCACAGGTTCATGGCAGGGCAGCCAATTTGTATGTAAAAATACACGTCTAGCGTTAAGTCATGCTTTGAAACTACAGATACAAGTCTTTTCAATTGATGTTTTTGAGGATAACTTCATGGAATACTGTTTGAAAATATATTGTCGCATAGCACTTTAAACGTAAATATGTGTACCAGCTATTTATTCATTCGCTCATTATTTCATTCATTTATTAATTTATTCATTTATTCATTTATTCATCTATTGAAAACAACAGCGATGACGTCAATAAAATAGCCGGGGGGAGGGGGAGGGGGGGGGGGAGTCAGTAGGTCCGGTTAAGGCGAGTGAATCAAACATTTAGTTCTACTTTTATTCTCAAGGCCGCATATTAATAGAAATACTGCTCCTAAAATAGGCTGCTTTGCTCGATGAATGATTTTAGGCATGACAGGTTATGCCCACTTTTATTCATGGATTACTTTTAGTTGACTACATGTGAACAATAAAATGTTTAATCATTAGCATACAACAAATCATTAGCTCGGCAAGCTGCTTTTTGCAAAATGCCCCGCATCGTATAATTATATTGAATAAATAAATTCCTATTAAGCAGTAAAATCGATCCATTTGAGATTTCACAAATTTGGAAATGTTTGCTATGAACTTGATATGCCATTTTTTGGCACTGGTCCAGGACCATGCGGATGCGCTCAAGGACAAAATACTCGACATTTTCTTTCACTTCAATCTCTAAATATTTACAATTTTTTCAACCCTTTAACCGCCGGTGTCGCATATATTCGGGTTTTTTATTTTTTATTAGCACATTAAGTACCACCTTTTAAACATGTTAAAGATAAAACGTGACATCAATCAGCAATATTTGAAAACAGTTGACCTCCATTTAGTCAAATCTGAATAATTTTCACTCACTTGAAGTTGTGGATCGCGTCAGCGAGACACAACTTCAAGTGGGTGAAAATTCAGATTAAATAATTTGGCCGTTAAAGGGTTAATGTTGTAGGTTCCTGAAATGCAAGATAAGGCACAATTTAACATTACTTTGGCTGATTCATTAGGAAATTAGCCTTGGCACAAAAATATGATTTTTTTTTTCAAATCGTCACCTGTAGATCCTTATCATTTGGTTGGGAATTTTAAAATGTTTTACGCTATAGTTGATTATATTATTATTCAATAAAGTCAGTTAAAACAATTATTTTTTGGATCATAATTGCGATAGTGTACAAATTATTGTGCTACACACATCATTCAATTTGTCAATGTTGGTATTCTCAGTAATCAAAACAGTAGAATTGTCAAGTTAACTGGATGGCAGTGTTTGAATGAATATGCATTATCTGATAATAAACAAACTATTTTAGCAAAATGCATTCAACGCCAACTTACGAGTCCTGATTTACAAGTAGAACGTGTTTCTGCGTGTTTATAGCTAGAAAAGGTCACCGTTATTTGGTTATATAATTTCAACAATGATTGTACAGCACCAGACGCTCTTTCTGACCCTTATAATTGCTGTCGTTTTTCTGGCTATAATAGTCAATGTATTATTTCTATCTTCTGCCGTTATATAGTTTTATGCCTATACGTTTATAGCACTACGGATAATTATCAAAAACAACAGGTGACTTTATAAGATAGTATTAAAAGAAAAGAGACGGATGGAATCGATTTAGACAGTGTTCATAAAAAGAAATCCGCTTAAAGGTATGTCTCCCAGCCTCTTGACTACCCGAAGGATCCACAAACCATCTGGGCCCAACGGTACCATCATTAATATCGCCAGAAAAACCTCAAAATAAGAATCTAAATAATAAAACATATTTTTAATAACAAAATCGGTACAAAACTGGTAAAATCGCGAATGAATGTATTAGTAGACCAGCCAACACTGAAAAATTGCCGCATCTATGGGTGATAGAGGGCACCCATGCTAGGTCGATCACTAATAGGATAAGGAATAACGTGTGGGTGGATGCCACCGTCACTTTTGATTTTGAAGGTCATTTCAAAGGTCACAAACCTTAAAATGGGTATTTGTTATCATATATTATTTATCATCAGTGTTAAATTCTATTATTTTGAATTAGGCTATTTATGATTTGTTCCGCAGATATTTGTAGATTTTATTATTTTTTTATTTTTAATTTTAATTTATTATATTCCATTAGAACGATCATATCAGTTTTGCAGAAATTCAAAGTGGCCAATGGCACGCAAACTTGGTCTACTTGACGCTCATTGGCTTCTAGTACTGATATGATCGTTATAATGGGTTAAAAGTACGAAGTTTGATAGTTTTCCGGCGATATATTTGGATTTTAATGCTAACAACGTATGTTGGCAAATGGTGCAAAAATGTAAGTTTAATAGCGTGGGTGAGAATTATGTACGATTGCGTACAAATCCATGTCCACCCTTTATGCCTCTTTTCATTAGGCAGGGCTGTTTCACTTCAACAGGGGGTCTCATTTCCCCGTTACCCCGTCTGCACAATATAATACACAGAAAGCAGTGTCTGTATAGCTGACAGTGTAAACAAACCGTTGTTAATAACTAGTAACGAGCTGGGCGTATCATTTGTTTTAAATTAGATGTTTTCTTTTCATTTAGGTCTTGTCATTCCGTAAAGTCATATCTTAGTATCATCGTATTAAAATGTAAAGTCCTGGAATTTTAAATGTATATCTCTGAACTGTATTGTCTTATATTGCTGTGACAATAACCGTAAACTAATATATTTTGATATAATACCACGCATGATATTTATAATGACGTATACGAATTTGTATATGCTCATTGACATAACATATCTTGATATTGGCACAGTGAGATGTATTGAAATGGAATGTTTAAATGCTATAAGCTCGCATCCTGCCATGCTTCGTTTTAAGGTTTTCTATTGTCATACAATCACTTTGTAATGCAATATGTTGGTAATGTCTAGGGATTTTATAAAGTAGAATATTGTTCTATTTTAAGTTCAGCCGTTTTTCTGACACTGGATTATTGTGATATCATCAGATGGACTCTTGAGTGATCACAGTAGGGGTTGACACATCTAGCCTTCCTAAAAAGATAATGTAAACGAATTAATAAAAATATTGTTTCAGTGATATGATATGCGATATACAATTCGGCAGCTTATTATGTTTTGAATTGATACATCTGTACAGATCAATTGTACTATATTGTCACAGTACAGTCCTTAAATTAAACCAGATACAATGTATTCTCACATTTTTAGATAACTATTTCGTAAATGACACTTGTGTAGATTTTCCTGCTTTCTGTCAGAAGTGAGCACTGTAGCCCTGCTATCTGTGGCACCATGTCAGCCACAGTAATCCCCAGACAGAGTGATAAGCACATCTCTCTGTCCCATGGCGCCCAATGACAGCGGGTGGAGGTCAAAACACCGCAACGTGAAGACCAACAGCAGTTACTGCTCACTTGTACAGTAAGCAGTTACTGCGTTTTGCCTTTGCAGGTCAGATAGAGTCTGGGTCAGGTAGGCTTAGGGGAGATCCTTATTCCCTGACGGTCACCCAACGCTGCCACAATGCTGGGCCAGTGTCGGGGACGCTGACCCGGCAATAAGACAGAGTTATATGCTTACTTTCACTTTCATCAGGGATATACAGAGATAATAAAGCCATTATGTATGACATGTAGTCCCGGGACATTGATTAGGAATAGGATGTAGCTCCATATTTGAGTGTATTTCTGGGTATTAATATCCCATAGTCTATAATAACATCTGATGCCTTATTCGGTTTGGGCGTTAGGTTTGGGCGCCGGCTGTTTGTCATCATCTGATCATCACTCTACAAATACACAATCATGATATACAGTACGCCAAACTGTTCAATGTTCTGCAGTGTACATTGTTGCCTGCCATGTACTATGAAAACCCCTTGAAATCATGTTTTTTTTTCAACAAAGTCATAGTTAGCTCTTTCTGCTTCATTTGAATATCTGTGTTATGTGTTATGGGTCCACGGCCATTATAATGTTTTTTTTATTTTTTCAGCGCGAGGACCGACGTCAGGATCTGACGTCTATATACGTCACATTCTGACGCGCTGACAGGGTTTAAGTTTTTATCACATCCATATCCTTATATTCTGTTCTTCAAACTATATTGAAATGAAAAATCAGCGTTATTATTGCGGGATTTGCATATATTTTATATATATGAGTAGCTTTGACCCACTTGAAGTTTTGGATCGTGATAACGAGACATAACCCTGAAGTGAATGGACAATTTCATTATTTAATTGAGCGATTTTGGTTAATAATTTGCAGCCACTTAAAGCTGTGGATCGCGTCAGCGAGAAGCAGCTTTAAGAGGCTGAAAATTAGAATTAATTGACTTTGCACTTTCATGGTTGACCTTCGTCTGATTTAATGTTATTACCATTATTGCATTATACAATAAATATTATAGTCCATTGTAGATACACCATCATCATGAATTCGATTGTCATTCAAAGACGGTCACCCAACGCTGCCACAATGTTGGGCCAGTGGCGGGGACGCTGGCCCGACAATAAGACAGAGTTATGTGCTTACTTTCACTTTCATCGAGGATAGACAGAGATAATAAAGCCATTATGTATGACATGTAGTCTGGGACATTGATTAGGAATAGGCTGTAAGTCCACATTTGAGTGTATTTCTGGGTTGAAATATGACCATAGTCTATAATAACATCTGATGCCTTTTTAGGTTTGGGCGTGAATCCCGGCGCCGGCTGTTTGTCATCATCACTTTACAAATATACATGATGTACTGTGCTCCAAACTGTTCCATGTCCTGTGGTGTACATAGTGGCCTATGTTCACAATTTTTACAATCTTTACAATATATTTAGATTGCGCCATATCTCATAGGATTTTATGGCGCAGGCATTAGGCATATTTTAGGCGAGGTACACAGTTAGTCGTGATTATAAGCGTTGTAGGCTTCTCTAAACAGCACAGTCTGAGATACGTTTTGAACTTAAGCTCGTCTGTTATGTCTTTCATTTCTGGTGACAGACCATTCCACGCACGAGGGGCTGCTACGGCAAATGCCCGGCCTCTAAAAGCCTTTGTAGCAGACCGTGGTTGTACGAGAAGGTTGTGAGTGGCCCGCCTTCTAGAATGTCTCGACTGCTGCTTTTGGATCAGTTCGCAGAGATACATGTAAGACGGCACATTGTCCCTGAAAGTGAAAGGCTTTGAATGTCAAAAGCAAGAGTTTGTATGTCAGTCGTTTACTAACTAGCAACCAGTGGAGCTGCATTAGCAAGGGGTGATGTGTTCACGACATGGTGTGCATGTGATGAGACGGGCTGCTGAATTTCGCATTCGCTGTAATTTGGCTATTTGATATTTCGGAAGCACATAGTAGATGGAGTTACAGTAGGCGTGATAAGACAAGAGACTGCAAAAGTCTCCGTGCTGCATCGAATGTGAGGCAATGCCTAATCTGACAAATATTTCTGCTTCCCTATATCCATTCTGTCCACAAAGACTACACCGATGTTTCCGGCTGCAGAAGTGCACGTTATCTCAGAATTACCAACTTGAATAGTCTGAGCAGTAATTTCACTAGAATTAGCAGATGACAGGATTAGTAGAGACTACTTCTTGTCATCGTTTAACTTCAATCTGTTTAGCGCCATCCATGTTCGGATGTCAGTGATACATGCCTCGATTTTCAAGTGAACGAGCTGTTCCTTGAGCAGTAAAATTGTCAACCTTGAAGGTTACATATAGTTGTGTGTCATCCGCAAGCAGCTGATATGCAACACATTGTCGTCAACATAGTGCTCTAATTGCCACTGTATATGACGTAAATAACACAGGGCCCAACACCGATCCCTGAGGTACTCCGTGTTTTAATTGTACTCTCTGTGAGGTGGTTCCTTTAATGCTGCTGGACTGATAGCGGTCCTCAGGATAGGATTGGAACCACTCTAAGGCTGTTATGCCGATGTCAGATGGTCGATGGTCTATGGTGTCAAAGGCAACCGAGAAGTCCAGGTAAACCAACATGGCTGCCTCATTTTTATCTAGTGCCATTAGTGCCAGATCATTAGAAACTCTCAGCTGAGCTGTTTCTGTACTATGAAGAGGACCATAGGCAGATCATTTTGATTGGTATATGTAAGATAGTCTAGAAGTCTTTTTAGAACCACTCGTTCAAGAACTTTAGATACAAATGGAAGATTGGATACAGGTCGGTAATTCTTAAGAATGTTGGGATCAAGACTAGCCTTTTTAAGCAAGGGTGTGACTAGTGCTTGCTTAAACACTGTGGGAACTACCCCTCTGGAATGAGATGCATTTACAGATGTGATTACAGGTATCAGCAATGTAGAATGTCTCTTCAGTAGCGTAGCATGCCTTTGGTACTCTGCACTATAAAAAAAACCCTTGAAATCATTCGATGAGATTATGGTAATAGTCCGGACGTCGGGCTTCCCTCTGTCAAGCGACGTAGGGCAATATTCCTCTTATTCACTTGCCTAGCACATGTTAATCACACATACAGCGTGACCCTTACAACGCTGAAATATTATGTATAAAAAATGGCGACCAAAGGGTATTTACAATTTGAAATCATCAAATCAAATCATCATGTCTTAATTAGCTCTTTGCACTTCATTTAAATACCTATGTTACGGGTCTAAAGCCATTATGAATGTTTAAATTTTTTCAGTGCGGAGATCGTCTATATAAGAATCTGACGTCTACAGACGTCAGATTCTGAAGTATAATGACGGTCCCCGAAAGGGGAAAAGTGCTATGTTATAGAGTTCAAATATGATCGACTTGAAATTGGGTGTCGCTAAATTCTCAATGCGTAGAATATATTACTCATAATAATGTAAAATTTGAATCAAAACATTGGCCAATTCAGCTAATTTAATGTTCATCTTCCCTTCAGATTTATTTGCTTGCAGAACAAATAAAAAGGTTGGAACGGCTTTAGACGGGATTAGCATTTTAAGGATTTACACTTTGATTCCCAGCACGACAACAGTCGTTTTTAACCTCTTAGTTATCACCTTTGCAAGGTATGAGTCGTTGTGAGACTTACTCCTTAACTTTAAGGGCTGCAATATTCTTGTATAAACCATGGAAACCAAAGTGTTTTTTAACAAAGTCTTAGGGGTTTTGTCAAGTTAAAAAAGTACAAAAATCCGAGAACAACTCGGAAGTGGGTGGGTTTTTTTAACTTGACAAGACTACTTAGTTAGCTCTTTGTGCTTCATTTTATTATGTGTGTTATGTGATATGGGTCTACGGCCATTAGAATGTGTTTATTCTTTCAGTGCGAGGACCGATTTTAGACGTCATATTCTGACGTATATACGTAAGATTATGACGTACATAGACGTCAGAATCTTACGTCTATATACGTCATATTCTGACGCGCTGAAAGGGTTTAAGTTTTAATCACATCCATATATTTTGTTCTTCAAACTACATTGAAAGGATAAATCAGCGTTATAATTGCGGGATCTGCATACATTTTGTATATATAAGTAGCTTTGACCCACTTGAAGTTGTGGATCGCGATAACGAGATATAGTCATAAAGTGGAGTGACAATTTCATTATTTAATTGAGCGACTTAACCCTTTCAAGACTACATTTATCATTGTCATCCTCACACACTACAAACCACGAATTGCTGTCACAATTCTTGACTTGTAGAAGATGACTTGGAGTGGGTCGGAAATTGAAGAAAATTGTCATGTATTTCATGGTTGACCATCGTTTGATTAAATGTTATTACCATTATTGCATTGTACAATAATTATTATAGTCCATTGTGGCTACACCATCATCATGAATTCGATTATTGGTGTGTGGCTTAATGATTATCCATTTCACGTTGTACTGTGTTGTTGCACTGCTTCACAATTAAGAAACAACTTGAATCGGTTAATAATTGACTGGGGCATCAGCGACAGGCATGCGCCACTGATAACCATTTTTTGTTCAGATACAGATCATGCTATAGTTACCTCTTTCAGAGCAGGGAGCGTCTTTAGACGTCAGTATCTGACGTCAATCTGACGTCTAAAGACGGTCTCCACAATAAAAAAAATAAAAAATAATATTATGGCCGTAGACCCATAACATACACGTGTATTTAAATAAAGCGAAAAGAACAAAAAACTAAGACATTTTTTTCCATAGTTTATTCGAAAATATTTCAGCGTTGTGAGAGTTAACGCTCCGGTCTGGCTGGCTCTGGCTCTGGCTCTGGCTAGAGACATTTACCCATAAGGTCATCCCGCGGGGATAAGGTGTGATATACAGGCTGCCGTCAGCGGGCTGCCGGCTGCCGGCGCTACACTACACGTTAACACAGGGTAGTAGACGTCATAGGCATCTGTCATCTCTCACCCTTTGGCCCCTGCTAGGGCTATATATATACGGTTTATATGTCATATGTGGCGAGTTTCACCCTTTAGCCCCTGTTAGGGCTTTATATATACGGTTTATATGTCATATGTGGCTAGCTCCACCCTTTGTTTCCTGTTAGGGCTTTATATATACGGTTTATATGTCATATGTGGCTAGCTCCACCCTTCGGCTCCTGTTAGGGCTTTATATATACGGTTTATATGTCATATGTGGCTAGCTTCACCCTTTGTTTCCTGTTAGGGCTTTATATATACGGTTTATATGTCATATGTGGCTAGCTCCACCCTTCGGCTCCTGTTAGGGCTTTATATATACGGTTTATATGTCATATGTGGCGAGTTTCACCCTTTGTTTCCTGTTAGGGTTTTATATATACGGTTTATATGTCATATGTGGCGAGCTTCACCCTTCGGCTCCTGTTAGGGCTTTATATATACGGTTTATATGTCATATGTGGCGAGTTTCACCCTTTGACCCCTGTTAGGGCTATATATATACGGTTTATATGTCATATGTGGCGAGTTTCACCCTTTGTTTCCTGTTAGGGCTTTATATATACGGTTTATATGTCATATGTGGCGAGCTTCACCCTTCGGCCCCTGTTAGGGCTTTATATATACGGTTTATATGTCATATGTGGCTAGCTCCACCCTTTGGCTCCTGTTAGGGCTTTATATATACGGTTTATATGTCATATGTAGCGAGCTCCACCCTTTGGCCCTGTTAGGGCTTTATATATACGGTTTATATGTCATATGTAGCGAGCTTCACCCTTTGGCTCCTGTTAGGGCTTTATATATACGGTTTATATGTCATATGTGGCGAGTTTCGCCCTTTGGCCCCTGTTAGGGCTGTATATATACGGTTTATATGTCATATGTGGCGAGTTTCGCCCTTTGGCCCCTGTTAGGGCTGTATATATACGGTTTATATGTCATATGTGGCTAGCTCCACCCTTTGGCTCCTGTTAGGGCTTTATATATACGGTTTATATGTCATATGTGGCGAGCTTCACCCTTTAGCCCCTGTTAGGGCTTTATATACACGGTTTATATGTCATATGTGGCGAGCTTCACCCTTTGATCCTGTTAGGGCTTTATATATACGGTTTACATGTCATATGTGGCGAGCTTCACCCTTTAGCCCCTGTTAGGGCTTTATATACACGGTTTATATGTCATATGTGGCGAGCTTCACCCTTTGGCCCTGTTAGGGCTTTATATATACGGTTTATATGTCATATGTAGCGAGCTTCACCCTTTGGCTCCTGTTAGGGCTTTATATATACGGTTTATATGTCATATGTGGCGAGTTTCGCCCTTTGGCCCCTGTTAGGGCTGTATATATACGGTTTATATGTCATATGTGGCGAGTTTCGCCCTTTGGCCCCTGTTAGGGCTGTATATATACGGTTTATATGTCATATGTGGCTAGCTCCACCCTTTGGCTCCTGTTAGGGCTTTATATATACGGTTTATATGTCATATGTGGCGAGCTTCACCCTTTAGCCCCTGTTAGGGCTTTATATACACGGTTTATATGTCATATGTGGCGAGCTTCACCCTTTGATCCTGTTAGGGCTTTATATATACGGTTTACATGTCATATGTGGCGAGCTTCACCCTTTAGCCCCTGTTAGGGCTTTATATACACGGTTTATATGTCATATGTGGCGAGCTTCACCCTTTAGCCCCTGTTAGGGCTTTATATATACGGTTTATATGTCATATGTGGCGAGCTTCACCCTTTGATCCTGTTAGGGCTTTATATATACGGTTTATATGTCATATGTAGTGAGTTTCACCCTTTGACCCTGTTAGGGCTATATATATACGGTTTATATGTCATATGTGGCGAGTTTCACCCTTTGTTTCCTGTTAGGGCTTTATATATACGGTTTATATGTCATATGTGGCTAGCTTCACCCTTTAGCCCCTGTTAGGGCTTTATATACACGGTTTATATGTCATATGTGGCGAGCTTCACCCTTTGATCCTGTTAGGGCTTTATATACACGGTTTATATGTCATATGTGGCGAGCTTCACCCTTTGATCCTGTTAGGGCTTTATATATACGGTTTACATGTCATATGTGGCGAGCTTCACCCTTTAGCCCCTGTTAGGGCTTTATATACACGGTTTATATGTCATATGTGGCGAGCTTCACCCTTTAGCCCCTGTTAGGGCTTTATATATACGGTTTATATGTCATATGTGGCGAGTTTCACCCTTTGTTTCCTGTTAGGGCTTTATATATACGGTTTACATGTCATATGTGGCGAGCTTCACCCTTTAGCCCCTGTTAGGGCTTTATATACACGGTTTATATGTCATATGTGGCGAGCTTCACCCTTTGATCCTGTTAGGGCTGTATATATACGGTTTATATGTCATATGTGGCGAGTTTCACCCTTTGACCCCTGTTAGGGCTATATATATACGGTTTATATGTCATATGTGGCGAGTTTCACCCTTTGTTTCCTGTTAGGGCTTTATATATACGGTTTATATGTCATATGTGGCGAGCTTCACCCTTTGGCCCTGTTAGGGCTTTATATATACGGTTTATATGTCATATGTGGCGAGCTCCACCCTTTGGCCCTGTTAGGGCTTTATATATACTGTTTATATGTCATATGTGGCGAGCTTCACCCTTTGGCCCCTGTTAGGGCTTTATATATACGGTTTATATGTCATATGTGGCTAGCTCCACCCTTTGGCCCCTGTTAGGGCTGTATATATACGGTTTATATATCATATGTGGCGAGCTCCACCCTTTGGCCCCTGTTAGGGCTGTATATATACGGTTTATATGTCATATGTGGCGAGCTCCACCCTTTGGCCCCTGTTAGGGCTGTATATATACGGTTTATATGTCATATGTGGCGAGCTCCACCCTTTGGCCCCTGTTAGGGCTTTATATATACGGTTTATATGTCATATGTGGCGAGCTTCACCCTTTGGCCCCTGTTAGGGCTTTATATATACGGTTTATATGTCATATGTGGCTAGCTCCACCCTTTGGCCCCTGTTAGGGCTGTATATATACGGTTTATATATCATATGTGGCGAGCTCCACCCTTTGGCCCCTGTTAGGGCTTTATATATACGGTTTATATGTCATATGTGGCGAGCTTCCCCCTTTGGCCCTGTTAGGGCTTTATATATACGGTTTATATGTCATATGTGGCGAGCTTCACCCTTTGGCCCTGTTAGGGCTTTATATATACGGTTTATATGTCATATGTGGCGAGCTCCACCCTTTGGCCCCTGTTAGGGCTTTATATATACGGTTTATATGTCATATGTGGCGAGCTTCACCCTTTGGCCCCTGTTAGGGCTTTATATATACGGTTTATATGTCATATGTGGCGAGCTTCACCCTTTGGCCCTGTTAGGGCTTTATATATACGGTTTATATGTCATATGTGGCTAGCTCCACCCTTTGGCCCCTGTTAGGGCTGTATATATACGGTTTATATGTCATATGTGGCGAGCTTCACCCTTTGGCCCCTATTAGGGCTTTATATATACGGTTTATATGTCATATGTGGCTAGCTCCACCCTTTGGCCCCTGTTAGGGCTTTATATATACGGTTTATATGTCATATGTGGCGAGCTCCACCCTTTGGCCCCTGTTAGGGCTTTATATATACGGTTTATATGTCATATGTGGCGAGCTTCACCCTTTGGCCCTGTTAGGGCTTTATATATACGGTTTATATGTCATATGTGGCGAGCTTCCCCCTTTGGCCCTGTTAGGGCTTTATATATACGGTTTATATGTCATATGTGGCGAGCTCCACCCTTTGGCCCCTGTTAGGGCTTTATATATACGGTTTATATGTCATATGTGGCGAGCTTCACCCTTTGGCCCTGTTAGGGCTTTATATATACGGTTTATATGTCATATGTGGCGAGCTTCCCCCTTTGGCCCTGTTAGGGCTTTATATATACGGTTTATATGTCATATGTGGCGAGCTTCACCCTTTGGCCCCTGTTAGGGCTTTATATATACGGTTTATATGTCATATGTGGCTAGCTCCACCCTTTGGCCCCTGTTAGGGCTGTATATATACGGTTTATATATCATATGTGGCGAGCTTCACCCTTTGGCCCCTGTTAGGGCTTTATATATACGGTTTATATGTCATATGTGGCTAGCTCCACCCTTTGGCCCCTGTTAGGGCTGTATATATACGGTTTATATGTCATATGTGGCGAGCTTCACCCTTTGGCCCCTGTTAGGGCTTTATATATACGGTTTATATGTCATATGTGGCGAGCTCCACCCTTTGGCCCCTGTTAGGGCTTTATATATACGGTTTATATGTCATATGTGGCGAGCTCCACCCTTTGGCCCCTGTTAGGGCTTTATATATACGGTTTATATGTCATATGTGGCGAGCTTCACCCTTTGGCCCTGTTAGGGCTTTATATATACGGTTTATATGTCATATGTGGCGAGCTTCCCCCTTTGGCCCTGTTAGGGCTTTATATATACGGTTTATATGTCATATGTGGCGAGCTCCACCCTTTGGCCCCTGTTAGGGCTTTATATATACGGTTTATATGTCATATGTGGCGAGCTTCACCCTTTGGCCCCTGTTAGGGCTTTATATATACGGTTTATATGTCATATGTGGCGAGCTCCACCCTTTGGCCCCTGTTAGGGCTTTATATATACGGTTTATATGTCATATGTGGCGAGCTTCACCCTTTGGCCCCTGTTAGGGCTGTATATATACGGTTTATATGTCATATGTGGCGAGTTTCACCCTTTGGCCCCTGTTAGGGCTGTATATATACGGTTTATATGTCATATGTAGGGGCTGTCTATATAGGCCTACGGTTTACATCCCATCTGTCATATTTACCCTTGGCCCCACGTGCTGTTACTTTCCCATCCAACACCATATGAAGACAGTGTTCATTTCTAGCATAGCGTTTTCCACTCAGATGTGTTCATTTCTAGCATAGCGTTTTCCACCCAGATGTGTTCATTTCTAGCATAGCGTTTTCCACCCAGATCTGTTCATTTCTAGCATAGCGTTTTCCACCCAGATGTGTTCATTTCTAGCATAGCGTTTTCCACTTAACAGGCTATAAATGAAATGAATCGGGCTTTAGGCCACCTTTGTGCACATATAGGCTAAACTGGGCCAGGAGAACCTCCTGAGGATGGTGAGATGATTGAGATGACACTGTCCTCCAGACACAGGATTCGAAATTCGGGCCCTGGCGGTCTGAGGCCGAGCACGCTACCTCTCGGTCACGGAGGCTCCCCACAATACTGACTTTCACACGTGGATGTGGAAGAAACATTTTTGTTTCTTTCAAACCGCCGAGACCGGGAACCGAACCCCGAACTCTGGCGTGAAAGGCAGCGGTGCTAACCACTACCCTAGGGCCCCCGCCCTTAACATGCTATAAAGGCCGTCATCATTTCTAGCATAACGTTTCCCACCCAGTAGTGGTCATTTCTAGCATAACGTTTCCACACCCAGAGGTGTGGTTGTTAGCTGTGGTCATCCTGTTGCACATTTTCTGTGAAGGTCACCTTCTCAAATAGAGAGTGAGAGAACAACGCTGCCGCCATTATATCAACATCGGATCACAGTTAGTTGTTAGCTGTATGGACATGTGATGTATCACCAATAAGAAGTGATGGTTCTACCGTCGCTCGCCCTTTGACCACCAACACAACGTGCCTATAAAAATGACAAATCCCCAGGTTTATCGGGCCGACATTGTCCTGATTATCGGGCCGGCTTTGTTGTGCTCATAGGTTTTTCACAGAGGCAGGGCATTGTCCGTCTGATGTGGTCTGGGTGCGTGTTCTGGCGAGGATGGGGGGGGGGGGGGTGGCTACAGGGGGAGGGTCGCCTACTCGTGAAGACTCACTGCTGTGGTGAGAACCTCCTGAGGATGATGAGATGAATCAAATGACACTGCCCTGCAGACAGAAGAGTCGAAATTGGAGCCCTGCATAGTGGCCGAAGGCCCAGCACGCTACATCTGATGCATCTACTAATCAGTGTCACTATATTCATCTTATGTCCCATGATCCCCAGGAGGTTCTCATTGTATTCATCTCACCCTCCTCAAGATGTCTGTATAAACCATGGAGACTAAGGAGTGTTTTTAATTTAACTATATGTTCGCTCTTCTAGATCTACAATCACGTATCCTGTTAGCTCGACTCTTGGAGTTGCGAAGCTAGGAGAACATTTAACCAGTATCGATCCCCGCACTGTAAGAGTAAAAATATTTATAACAGCCGTAGATTTATAACATAGGTATTTTATACAGCTGTAAGGGTCAGATTCTGACGTACAAAAAACGGTCCCCGCACTGAAAACAAGTCTTGATGGCCGTAGATCAATAACATAGGTATAAAAATGAAACGGAAAAAGCTAACAAAGACATTTATGGGGATTTCAAATTAAAATAAAAAAATTGTTTCCATGGTTTATGCAAAAATATTATAGGGATGTAAAGAGTAATGTCTTGTATTTACTGGAAATCCTTCCATCAGGTTAAATACAGCTTGAAAAGCCCATCGGCCACCGTCTGGGGCGAAATATGAAGTTGATCCACCAATGCAAGGTCATAAGCATGACATATATGTCACATTCTTCTAGTATAATAATGGACAACAAGCGAATAATTGCCCAATCGCACAATGCTCAGACTGTATACCGATGTCAGCTGGTCATTACCCTTGAGCCAAATGTCCTTACATAACATGCCCGCCGCCACGCCATGTCAACCGATGAATGGGCTCAGCAAGACGGACTGGCTGATGTATCATCATCAATATCAAGGGAATGTCAACCAAAGCCAGGTTTCTGATGATGTCTCTGTCGATTTTTTTCCTTGTTGGTGCTTTAGTATGGCCGCCTACCTTCTAAACTACGGGATGTATGTCACAAAATAACCGACATTTTTACCATGTGTGTTGCCTTCTATGATAAACCTAGCTGAGATTTAGCAAGATTTTTGAGGCGGTCAAGACAGGTTACTAAATCACTGGTACTTAGTTACCAGATGCTGTTTCAATGTTGCGCCAGCGACGTAGACGCTGGCCCAACATTGAAACAGCAGCGTGGCCCAGGTGAAGGATGGATGTAGCATACAGAGGGTTATTCCTTAGAGTAATGGGGAATAATACTGATAGATGTTATGTCATGTTCTATACCTCACTCATCCATCACCAATAAACAAGCTTCACGGCTGACAAATCGAATCATTCTCCGTTTACGTAACGCATTAGCCACAATAAATACACGTAGCCAGCGCCTCAAACCAACAATAAAACGTCCAGATATTTTTTATGTCCAATAATGGACATTCTAATGGCGTTTGACTCTTTAAGTACCGATTGAATTGATAGTCAGGTTTTTTTTTATCAACCACTCTTTTCGTCTAATTTATTTCGTCTAATTTAATATAACTTTTCACATTAATGAACACATGATTTAACTCACCTTTTTTCTTTTTTATCGCGGCTTTATTAATTTAAAACAGCTTTTAACGTTTATATTCTTTTCCTCTCCGTATATCTTTATAACTGGCGGAGCATTAGTATTTGCTATTATTTATTTAGGTTGTGTCTATGGTGAAGAGTGATTTAATTCATTTTTTTCTCATTATGATCGCTGATTTATTCTTTCAAAACACCTTTGAAACAATTTACCCATTTATTGTATAACATTTATGCAACACATTTCAGATTACAAATAAAAATAACTTGAAACAAAAAGATAAACTATCAAAACGAGTATGACTCAGATAATATTTGTTATTGTCCTCAATGTGTACGTTCTGTGATAAAAAAAATATGTCTAAACGTGACGTGGGTATTCAAATAAAAGGGAAAGAGCTAAGTTAGACATTTATGATAATTTTAAAATGAAAAAACCTTTAGTCTCCATGGTTAATGCAAACACGTTTCAGCGCTGTGAGAGTTAAGGGGTTAGCAAGAAGACGTTTATATCCCTCTCCTCTCTGTCTATCTGTATAGCTGATGGAGCAAAATGAAATGAATCGGGTTTTAGGCCACCTTTGTGCACATATAGGCTAAACTGGGCCAGGAGAACCTCCTGAGGAGGGTGAGATGATTGGGATGACACTGTCCTCCAGACACAGGATTCGAAATTCGAGCCCTGGCGGTCTGAGGCCGAGCACGCTATCTCTCGGTCACGAAGGCTCCCCACAATACTGACTTTCACACGTGGATGGGGAAGAAACATTTTTTGTTTCTTTGAAACCGCCGAGAACGGGAACCGAACCCCGAACTCTGGCGTGAAAGGCAGCGGTGCTAACCACTACCCTAGGGCCCCCGCCCCAGCTGATGGAGCATGAGGTGGGTCTTTGTACTCTGGTTCCCAGAGACACACTACGCGGCGTGGCCGAGCTTCATGTGGCCTCTGGTTTGCCCCAGTGGCGAATGTTTGTGACTAGTTGCTATATTTAGATGAAAATAGGGTAATCCCCGAATTCAGGCATTTTTGAAAGGTCACTTCCCCGGATGAAGAGCTGTTCACAGTATTGTATTTCCCCTCTGACGCATTTCCTGTGACTTGACCCAGAAAAATATTCACCGGCCTCAATAGCACAGGCATGAATGTCACGTGACTAAGAACCTTGGCCTCGACCCGGCCATAAATTAAATTGGCCGGGCTCGCCAGGCAAAGGTCTATGGTGAAGCGTTGGCCGACTGTATGTCTAAACACTACTCACTAGGCGGCCTTAATGTAGTAGTATATGTCAGCGTGTAAATTTGTGTCAGCTTCATGTTGATTTTGAATTAGTGGTTTTTTCCACTAATATACAACCCATAGATCAACAAAAAAACTGTTTCCATTTTTTTCCTCCAGTGTTTATATAAAAAATCAAGATGGCCGCCACCGATGACAAAATTGTCAATAATCGACATGTATTTGGCCAGAAATGAAATACAGATACAAGCTATGGTTCTTTGTAAAGTTAGACACAGTTCATAGATACGTTCTACATATATAAGCAGACAATACACTAGATATAATCATTGTATATAGGGCTACAGTGAGTTATCTTCATGCTACTGGGTGGGTGATTTTAACGGCACCATACAATGTAGGGATGTAGAATTGGTCACCGTGCACCCCCCCTCCCCACTACTCACCACACACCAACTTTTGTTTAAGCTTTGATATGTCCAAGACATGATATGAGATGTTACCAGTAAAAATACAAGGACAAACTTTATATTTTGACCGTTTTATGGTACCCCCAAAAATTTCTAGAATTAGGGGGTAGGGCTACGTAAGCGTACGTCATTGATTTTCTGACTTACCAATCAGCACACCCGATATACCATATAACAGATAATTAAATTACCGTTATAATAATACATCACATATTGCAGTAGAGTAAATAGTCTTCTCTCCACATACGCTCAAGAATATTTTCTATTAAAAATAATCAAAGTAAACAAAACAAACTAGTGAACATGGTCGAAGAAAACGACATAATAAATCGTAGTTATTGGTCATAACAATATCTGGCCTATGTTTTCTGAACCCGGATATGTGTATGCTTAAAAATAAGTGTTATTTATATTTATTAGTGTAATACATATTTTTTAGGGAAGAATATTGCAGCCATTCATGAGAATATGTCTATTCAGCCTGGGCTGAAATCTGAAACATGGAGCTTTGCTCGAGAGTTTAGTGTATACTTTTTCATCCACTTGTTTTTACATAATGTGTGTGTGCTGAAATCGAATCTGTCGGATAGCATTCTATATTTGATGACCTTCACCTTCAAATTACTAAAACACAAAATGGCCACCAAAATGCTAAGAAAAGCCCATATTTTCTATGTTTTGTCGCAAACAAAAGCACAATTTATGGTTTTTGCAAGTTTTTTAATTAGTAATTTATTTCCTGTCACTTTGGAAAGAAAATACCTTTATTTGACTTTTAAATCCAAGACATTAAATCCATACTACTACTATAAGTATACTGCTAAACATGTTGATGATAATATGACGCATTGTTAGTAACTTAAGGGATTGATAATTAACGTTACTGACGAGTAAATTTGAAAAACAATTCGAAATGGCAGCAAAATTCATCTCCATATGAACAAGAAACAAAATGGCTATCAAAGAGTAATTTAAAACTGTTTTTCTCATGTGTGGCTCGGAATTGCTCATTTTATTTATTTTGTATGAATTGGGGGTCGAAGAAAACATTTCTGATTTTTATTGTTTATCGTCTGAGCTATATTTAATCGTAAAATTCAACATGGACGTCATTTTACATATTTATTATTAAAATAATGACGTCATTATAAATACTAAGCAGATCAAAGCATGTTAGCATACACTGTGCTTAAACACAGTTTCGAATGACGTGTAGCCTAATCTGCCATATTACGTAGTCTATTTTTTAGATTTCAATAAACAAATGATGTTTATGATATTATAGTTCACATGCATAAAAATCGCTTTCATATGTGTGTTGGCGGTAACCATTTTTGAAGGTCAAATATAGGACATTTTGATAAAAAAACATGAGACATAAATTTATCAACTCAAAATCATGTAGAAACCAGAAATCGTGCAATAATGTTTAACAAAAATATAGAAAAGACGTGATTTTGGCGGCCATATTTTGTTTTGCTTATTTGAAGGTGAAGAACACCAAATATAGAATGTTATCCGACCGAGTCGAGTTCAGCACACACAAATTATGTAAAAACAAGCAGGAAAAAATAAAGACTTAAATGCCGAACAAAGACTTTTGCGTAACCCTACCCCCTTATTTTTGACAGGCTTGGTATCCCCATATAAGCGGTCAAAATATATAGTTTGTCCCTATTTTTTTACCATCTCATTTCATTGCTGGGAGACAATCCTGCAGGAATTATTATTCCGCTCCTGATGGAATGTAGTCTGTATAATGTATACACTAGTTTATAGGTATTTTAATACAATTTAGTCCATAATTTAGTATTATCTATATTTATTTTATTGAAATATGATATTCTGGCTGTTCTCATAGATTATGCACAAAAATGACATTGATTTTGTGTTTTTATGCTCATTATTAGTGATAATATAGCGGAAAGTTGATTTTTGCTTACCAGTGGCGGCCATCTTTGATTTTTCTTTAATGAGCGAAGGAAAAAAATGGAAACAGTTTTTTTTTGGGTCAACTGGTATCTGTAGATGTGAGAAATTATCAATAATCAAAATCAACATGAACCTGGCACAGAATTTTGATATGCTACTTAACGACATACACTATAGTAGCGGATGTCCTTTATCAGCGTCCCATCCTTCGGCTCGAATCAGATATGATTGCGAGTTAATTATCCTTGTGCAGCTAAACAACTATATCCTCAAGTAAATTTTAAACTGAATAAAATGTAATGAGTGAATAATGCTTTCTGCATAATCATGGCAATATCGCAACATTATGAAGCCCGAAGCTGGGACTATGTCTTACTCTTATTTCGAATGAATTCAAGGGTTCTTTATAGTCCACAGTACCATAGGCGGCCCGAGCGCGATTCAAATCTGGTACCTCCAGGTTACAAGCCTCACTCGGTGCTGACGATAAAATGTTGCAGAAATTGAAAAAATAGTTTGTGGCCGTTGCTTAATTAGTAATTCAAAGCTGAATACATTTTTTGAAATAGAAATCAACTTTATCATTTTAAGCTGGAAATTGCTTGAGCAGCTCCTGCGCATTCATTCATTTAGTCATTCATCCATCCATCAAGGATAAAGCCCAAGAAGATCTACATTGTTAGCTGTGAGAAAGGTCCGAGGCCGAAGGCCGATGCTTTTTTCACGGGTAAGAATGTAGAATCTGAATTAAAACGAAACTGACTATATTGAGGATCTCTCAAATCAACAACTCGGTCACACCTGACTGATTAGGCTCTATAGTACTCTTAAGCCTACCATGATAATTGGTCTTTACTTGGTCAACATAAATCCTGGCTAAGAATGTCGTGGTCTACCAACGACCAGAGGAGGTTGGAACCGGAAATCACGTGACAAAGTTAAAAAATAAACACACCTGTTTTTTCGCATGATTGTATTACTCTTTTCTACAAGCTATGTAGCATTAAATTAAAGTTAATATACTTTAATGTGACAATAATGTAATAGAATGATATCCCATTTAAATGCAGATTATAATTTGGTAGATTTTTCAAAATGCTATCAATATTTAAAATGCGTTTGACTGGGCCCTAATCTGATGAGCTATGGCCAATCTAGCATCATCTTGCCTAGAATAAATACAATATTTCCTTGCATTTATGTGATTCATATTTTGCATCAACCTTTGCAGTTGTGAGACTTGAGCGACATCTATGTGAGGATAATTCCTTCCCAACTGCTCATGTCCAGAGTATGGGGTACATTTAGGGTTTTTTATGACCGGGTGGGTTGATGATAAGAAGGGAATCAAGTGAGTGTTATTAAAGGAAAAAACGATTAAAACAACTTCCATTAGACAAAGACAATAATGTAGTGGCATTTAAATAAATGTAGGTTCGAGTCGTCCAGTCTGTCAAGTTCAATCTGATCCTGATTTAAAAACACACTACTGCGTTATTTGCTTTGTCCGACCACTATACATTCTAAGCCGGGAATGGAGAGTTATCATTGTTGATCAAGTACAGATAAATTATAATGGTAGGCGTATGGTGCTATAATCAATCAGGTGTGACCGAGCTGTTGCTTTTGAGGGATCTTCATTATGGTCGATGTGTTTTAAGTCAGTTAAAACCCTCGGATCTCTACATTCTTAGCTGTCGAAAAGGCTTCGGCCTTTGGCCTCGGCCTTTTCCACAGCTAAGAATGTAGAGTTCCTCGGGCTCTATCCTATACATAGGTGACTTGCGCACAAAGTTATTCATTCATTCCCTGCTCAACTAGAGAACAGTTACACCAGCCAGTGTGTCAGTGATAAATGAGGTCAGGCTATACAGTCTGCCCTACAACCTTCAGCTGGTCACATATTACCTCCGTTTATGGCGCGGTTTGCCTCACATAGCAGCTTATAGGAGTCCGCAATAATAAACTCTGCAGCCCTTTTAGCGCGTGGATCATCTTTATACGTCAGAATCGGACGTCTACAGACGTCAGATTCTGACGTATAAGGACGATCCCCGCGCTGAAAGAATTGAAATATGTATGATGGTCGTAGATCCATAACCATGATAACATAGATATTCAAATAAAGCAGAAAGACCTAACTGAGACATTTGTGATGATTTTAAAATAAAACTAACCTTTGGTCTCCATGGTCTATACAGACATATTTCAGCGTTTTAAGGGTTGAGCGATTAGGGGTCTGTTATGTCGTTGCCATTCGTAAAGTTGTGTGCAGAATTTTACTTCTCAACCGATTGATTGATTACGCACTTAATTATAGAAATTAATATTTTGAATAACTTATTTATATATTAAATTATAATGACAGACTTTCAACTATATCCCAGGCAACAATTATTTTGGGTAATTGTAGCGCATGTAATTCATCGATTTCTCCTTCACTTTTGAACCGATTTCCTTGAAATTCAGCACAAGCAATTTGCAACTCTTATCCTAACATTAGACCATTTGACATGTGATAAAATTCCAGAAGTAGTTTAATGGTTTTATTGACGGACGTCATAATGTCAATTTGCTACATGTCAAATGGTTCAACTTTTGAAATACTGCATATAATTTTACGACTTTCTCAGAGCTATTAGGATTCTGTTGAAATATGATGTTTACAGAATTTCAAGGAAATCGTTTTATAATTGACGGCGAAATCAACGAAAAACATGCGCTACTGGTTAGTGGTGGCATAAAGTATAATCATGATAATTGGAATGAAGCGTTTGAAGTGATTGATTTAACTTCGGATCTTCGTAGTATGAATTCATCATTTAAGAAAATCACCATATTTATCATGAAATTGTTGATCTCATCTTACGCTGGTCACCAGCATACAAAAAGACAGCCAGCTCGGACTAGGGAGCAATGACCGCCTAAGCTGATGCTAATACCTGGCACGTCTAACTGTTTGTCTCACGGATATTGAACCTGCCCCACACTTGGTCAAGGACGGGCTGTGCTGATCCGAAAAAAAATATCTAGAGGCATCTGGCCCTGATGCCCTTTATGAACGCTGTCTCGGCAGACGTAAACAGGAGTAAAATACCTGAAAAGTTAAAAATTACCACGGTTTTCCTTTGAATATAAGTAAAATATTTATTACACAAGAATCGAACCCTGGTACTCACTATTCAAGGTTTACCCTCATACCGTTCATGTTTTTACTATTATTTTTCTACACCTTGAAGTGTGAATTGTGTAAGATACTGATCGCGGTAGAGAGACACAACTTTTTAACAAGTTTTAACAAGTGTGTTAAAATTTCAATTAGATCACGGCAAAGGCTTCAAGAACTAAAATGCTAAAGAACATCATAATGAAGGCCTTCCTAGGTTTAATTAGATATATTATAATATAGTGTTTTATATAATCGGGACATTTTTATTAACCCTGAGAAGGGAATTGCGAGAACAATTCACACCTCAAGGTTAGTAAAAATAAGAATAAAAAATGCTATATATAACAACTTTTTCCTCTTATTGTCAGCAGAAGTGACCTTTGTTTGGCACATAAGCCTACATTTTTTATCAATGTGGTCAATTAATTAACTATAGAACATGGAGCCACTTTAAATAATAGTTCTCATAAATTATACGGGTATGTGAAACAACTATTTATGGTCACCCTTAGATATTAAACATATATAATTCCTGCATGCACCAAGGCAACACACATTCTCATGGCAAAATCGATGTCTGTGGACATTTACATTGACGGATTGGTCTAAAACTGCGTAATAGTGAAACATGTATTCGTAATATCGATTTTCCCACAACAATGGAAGTTCAACCTATACGTTTGGTAGCTACTAACTCGTAGTCCAGTCATTAAAGGTCTCAGGGTCAACAAAATTACTTCAAAAGGTTTTTTGGCAAATTTGAAATCATTAGGACATGTATTTTACAGAGAAAAAAAAGTTTACAAAAAATTTCCTTGGGGAAAGTACCTAAATTAGCATTTTTCAAAATGGCCGCCGAGATCACATGGTAAATCTTATTTTCTGCATTATCTTCACTTTCAATCATGTTAGAAATAACTTTTTGGTGTCCAAAGTTTTGTTTCTATGATCAGAGAATACATATGTTTGAATTAGTACAAAAATGTTACATTTGTCGAGCTAAAATCCAAAATGGCCGCCATTTATTACGTTTCTGACATGATATATGCACATAAACCTGTGGTGCAGTCAAGCTGCTCAATATAGTTTTTCCCACCAGTAAAAATAGTGTTCAGTGTGGCATTAGAACACAACATCGTGACTTGGTAAATGCTAGATAACCTGTCGCTCACCATATGTCTGCTCGGAAGCCTTCTCGCCACTTATCCTGTAGGCACGTATGGTGTTTTTACAATGGTGAGGATTTATTAGCCCTAATTGGGGATCAATAAGGCTAATTAAGACAAATAAATGTAGTTAATTCAAATTTAGATGCCCATTGAAAATCCCCTGGGCCAAGGCCTAGATGCTTGTGTCAAATTTCTCGTTGACCCATAATATTTAAAGTTGCTGTGATCACTTCTACAGTGGCCAAGATCACATTTGTAGTGGTTGCAATTTTAAGTGGTTGCAATCACTTCTTCAGTGGTCAAGATCACTTGCGTAGTGGTTTAGATATTTTTTTAAATGACTTTGGTCACTTCTTCGGTGGCCAAGATCACTTTGTAGTGGCTTAGGTAATTTTATCAGTGACTGGCACCAGTTTGTTAGTGGACAGGATCACCTTTGTAGTGGCTGAGATAACTTTTAAAGTGACTGTGATCCCTTCTTCAGTGGCCAATATAACATTTGTTGTGGTTGAGGTAACATTTAAAGTTGCTGGGATCACTTCTTCAGTGGCCAAGATCAATTTTGTAGTGGCTGAGATAACTTTTCAATTAGAAGATTCGCGTACATTTAGAAGAACATATCTTGGTAATCAAAAACTGTATAAAATTATGGCGCCGCAAAGATATGACGTCATGAATTCGGAAAATTAGCTGAGCATGAAACATCTACATTAATTAGAGAGCTCGATATTAAATAACAAAGAATGTCAGAAAATGACAGGCTCAACCATAGTCAACGCTTCATTTAAGGCATTGGGAAATGTTTCGTACCAGCCTGAATGACTAACAATACATTGGGTTGCACATTAATTGTCACGATTACATGTACAATGTACGGTGCTATCCATTAATCTCGGCCCTCGCCTTTCTAATGTGGGGACGAGTGTGATAAAGCTATCTAATAATAATCATAGCACACAAGAAAGAGTATTGCGAATCACTGATATATTACTCAACGCAATATCCGGCTTCAATAAAAGAACAATTATGCATAGGATACAAAACCCGAGGAGCTCTACATTCTTAGCCGTGAAAAAGGTCGAGGCCGAAGGCCGTGGCCTTTTTCACAGCTAAGAATGGAGAACCCCGAGGGTTTTAACTGACTTAAAAAACACATCCGACCATAATAAGATATTAAGGATCCCTCAAAATCAACAACTCGGTCACACCTGACTGATTATGGAACTGTATAGGACGCATAGGCCCATCATGATATTTGGTCTGTACTTGATCGACAATAACTCTCCATTCCGGGCTTAGAATGTCGTGGTCGGACCAAGAAAATAATGAAGTTGTGTGTTTTAATCCCAGATTCTCCAGTCAAAGTCTGCCGAAATTAGTAATTGTAAATATAGGGATCGCAATCCGGATCATCCCCAAAATTTGATAGATTGGTCCTTGTCTCGAGACACACATCTGGTAAAAGTGTCGTGCAAATCCCTTCATCCTGATCGAATGCGGATCGTAATCCGGTAAATCGTCAAAATGTAATCAATTATTCATTGGCTCCTCTCAAGCAAAACCGTTCATTACGTTTTAATTATTCCAACGGATGGACAGAAAGACAGACAAACGAACAAAACAACACGAACCAAAAACATAACCTTCCTGGCAAAGGTAAAATACTTATTTATTTAAATAAACTTGAGACTGAGATGTAGACGTACACATCGCAGCGTGTTTGATATAGGTCATGCTGACTCTTAAAGCACTGAATTATTTTTGTTGAGATCATGAAGACCAAGGGTTTTTTCATTTCAAAATCATCATACATGTCTTTATCAGTTCTTATGGTTCGTTTGAATACCTATGTTATGGGTCTACGACCATTATAATTATTTATATTCTTCCAGTGCGGGGATCGACTTTAGACGTCATAATCTGACGTCTACAGACGTCAGATTCTGAAGTATAAAGTCGGTCCCCGCGCTGTAAGGTTTAACACGAGGCATTAGTTTGATTGGTTATGACCTATATATATATATCGCCGTAAGGAAAAATATACATGAAATAATACCAGACTTGAACCTGAGATGTTTATGAACCATATATTACCCATAAAGGATGGTCAATCCTGCTACACACG
>OZ024904.1:104540229-104572729 GCA_964017125.1 Flabesymbios commensalis | reverse complement strand
TAACCTACCTTATGTAGCACCTAAGCTCAGGAGAATGTGCCGTGAAAAGCAGAGACTATATAACAAGGTTAGAAAAAGTGTCAAAAGTCAGGACTGGAGTGCTTTTAGAGAAGTAAAGAAGTTGATAAAAAAATCCCTGAACACAGCACACTGGGACTACATCAATAATATTTATCTGATAGTTTGAACAACAACGATTCCAAGCCATTCTGGAACTACATTAAAGCTAAGAAACAAGATAATGTAGGAATATCACCACTCAAACGAGATGGCGTGTTGTTCAACGATAAAATCGACAAAGCAAAAATCCTAAACGACCAGTTCACATCCGTCTTCACCCAGGAGGATGGGAATGATTTCCCTACTCTAAAGGGCGACAAATTCCCATCCATAGATGAACTGAGAATAACATCTGAAGGAATCGAAAAACTGCTACGTGACTTGAAACCTAACAAAGCATCCGGCCCTGACTGTGTTCCAGCAAGGTTTTTAAAAGAGACGGCCACAGAGCTTGCACCTGCGCCCAGTGCCTTTTTTACACAGTCCTTCAATAAATCAACACTACCTAAAAACTGGACACAGGCAAATATTACACCCATATACAAAAAAAAGCAATCGATACCAACCAGGAAACTATAGGCCTGTGTCTCTGACATGTAATTGCTGTATGGTGATGGAGCACGTCATATGTAAACATATCATCAAACACACAGAAAAGCACCGCATACTTACAGTGCTGCAGCATGGTTTCAGACGTGCGAGATCATGTGAATCACAACTACTGGTCACCATCCACGCTATGCTCAACTACTGAAACAGGAACACTCGGTTAGATGTAATTGTGCTGGACTTCAGCAAACCATTTTATATCGTACCCCTTGGTAGACTCTTGGGCAAATTAGATCATTACAGTATCAACAGGCATATCCACAGCTGGATCTCAAACTTCCTGAAACACAGGAGCCAGTGTGTACTTGTGGAAGGGGCGAAGTCAGACCCTGCGCACCTTGTCTCAGGTGTACCACAGGGGCAGTCATGGGACCACTCCTGCTTAGCTTCGGTTGTTTGCAGATGACTGTCTCTTGTATCGGCCAATCCACAATGCTAGTGATCAACTTGCACTGCAGCATGATCTGGACTCTCTTGTCGAGTGGAGTAACAAATGGGGGATGAATTTTAACGCCAAGAAGTGTGAATCTATCAGAATGTGTCGGAAACGGAATCCACTCACGAGAATGTACACCATCAGTGGCCAGATCCTGCAGGAGGTATCCAGTGCTCGATACCTAGGTGTGAGCATCACAAACTAACTTGACTGGTCCAACCATGTTGCTCTTACCACCAAAAAATCAAACGGCAACCTCGCTCGAACTAAAAAAAACCTGCCCTAAAAAGATAAGGAAAATGCCTACACAAGTCTAGTACGCCCTGTTCTTGAGTATGGTGCCGCAATATGGGACCCATACCTAGGCAAGGGCATCTCATCCATAGAGATGGTCCAACGTCGAGCAGCTCGATTCGTCACCAATGACTACACCTATACCAGTAGTGTGTCTGATATGATAGCAGAACTCGGTTGGCACAGCCTTGCTGATCGACGTAGTGACATCAGACTGATAACCCTCTTCAGAACCATCCATAAATTGATGGAAGTACCATTATCAGACATTCTGATTCCAGCAGATCCTCGAGCTCGCTCCAATCACAAACTAAAATACAAGACCATCAAGGCAAGCACATCAGCATACAATAACTCTTTCTTTGTGAAGACCATACCTTTGTGGAATCAGCTACCCTCTGAGATAGCAGAATGCTGCACCTAGAGATTAAATCTATAATCATTTATCTCTCTTACATTTCATCAGCGTGATACTCCTTAAAGGAGGGTTGCTGATTATGCTACAGATACAGATACAGAAGTTTCTACTCGCTTATATAAATCGTCTATAATGCTAAATACAGACTCTATACATAAACAAGTAGTTTATAAATCGTCTATATTGCTAAATACAGACTCTATACATAAACAAGTAGTTTATAAATCGTCTATATTGCTAAATACAGACTCTATACATAAACAAGTAGTTTATAAATCGTCTATATTGCTAAATACAGACTCTATACATAAACAAGTAGTTTATAAATCGTCTATATTGCTAAATACAGACTCTATACATAAACAAGTAGTTTATAAATCGTCTATATTGCTAAATACAGACTCTATACATAAACAAGTAGTTTATAAATCGTCTATATTGCTAAATACAGACTCTATACATAAACAAGTAGTTTATCTTCCCTAGATTGGTCATTTTAGCCCTGCATTACACATACTTCTTTTGTTATTCAGTGCAATGCGTACAATGCTGCAAAAAACTGCAACTATTATAGTTTTACATGGGGTTTATTAATGTCATTCTTGTGAAAATTGCAGTTAGAATGCGACCCAAGTCCATTAAAGGGAGATGCCCAGGTTTAAAATCATAAAAAAAATCGGAGATTTTATTTTAGCTCAGTATTATGACCATATGATGTAAACATATCCATAGACTAGAACTGCAGAAGTTTTTAATTTTTTGTGCTGCGCATTCACCAGTTAGGCTAGATATAGAGACGAAATTCCCGTATTTCTTGTCAATAATTAGAAATCAGGAATTTCGTCTGTATATACAAGCCTAACGTTTTATTAAAAAAATCATACAATTGAAAATAGTAAAACACATGATATTAAGGCAGCTCGGATTATAATAGTTATTATGCCTCGGCACGTTTATTATATCAGATCATTTTTATCCATCTTGAGAGGGGACTTTCCGATTACACATTGTTCAAAATTAGCTTAATGCTTCCAACATGTTTTAAAATTGACGGGAGTCTGACGAGACGACATCTACAAGGCTCTTAACAATATGAAAAACAGTGAAATTATAATACCATAATTATAATTATAATGATCATAGCATAAAAACAGCTGTTCACCAGTATCTGGTGTATATAAACAAGTCTAGTCTACAATTATTTTGGAAAATATATAGCGCATGCTTCTCGTCGATTTCCCCGTCAGTTCTGAACCGATTTTCTTGGGTATTTTACAGGCCGTTTTCAAGTCGTTTTCAATACAAGTAAATATTATATGCAGTATTTCAAAAGTTAGAACATTTGACATGTAGTAAATCGAAATTATGACGTTCTTCTATGAAACCCATCACACTAATTCTGGAATTTTATTATATGTCAAATGGCCTAGCTTTTAAAATATTCTTATAATTTTGAGAAATGTTTACCGATGTTAGGACATGACTTAGAAATGGCTTGTGCAAAATTGCAAGAAAATCCGTACAAAATTGACGGGGAAATCGAAGAAAAGCATGCGCTACAGATTTACCAAAATAATTGTGTCCTAGACTATAGTTATTATGTGGAGTGTGAATTAAAATGTTTGTTGTTAAAAGTAATGATTTCTGCATATAATATATATACATAAACGGCATAGTCTGCCATATATTTCTCACTCCAATCTCACCCCAGAAGGCCTCGGATTTCCAATATCACACCAGTCTCTCCAATTATGAAAACCCTTCCATTGGAAGGAATCCATCGGTTGAAAACGGCATTCATCTTGGAAATCGCCTGTATAATTTTTCAGTTTACTGTAACTAGTGTAACAGAAGTCCATTCTCTGTGACGTGAGATGAGCCACAGACAGCAGTATACTCCACACAAGGCTGGGCTAATGCTGGCCCAGCGTCGCAGACGTTGGGCCAGCATTAGACCAGTTTTGTGTGCACGTTTGCTGTGTGATTTGATTCTGGGCATGTCTTTCTAGGGATCGCCCCCTCATCCATCAATCTACAGGCTCTGTCTCACAACGTGAGCGGGGTATACACATATATACATGCATCTCTGGGGGTGCAGAGATAGCCCCAGTGGCTGAAACAGGTTTCAGCCACATATTGACCTCTTATAAAATCGCGGGACATTTATTTGGACGGTCATATCTAAGACTTACCCTCTAATAATCAGGTCAAAAATAGTTTTTTTAGAATCAGTAACATTTAAGTTACATGCCCGCATGCTTACCTCACAGGTCGCACAGTCATTGAAAAGTTATGGATATTTTTCGGTCATTGCGGTCGAGATCACTCTCAGTCACCGCCATGTTGATTTTTTCGCGTAAATCCACGGCCTCGGAAAGGACGACACGGCTGGTGCAGAGGTAGATAAACCCCGCTTTAAGTATAATTTTTGCATATAAAAGCTAATGAAGAAAAGGTGAACGCACTTATCTCTCTCTCAGAGTAGTTTCATTTTTGGAAAATAGAGAATAATTTTGTGTTAGCATAAATGTAGAATATTCATAGTTCTACTATATCGTAAAACTAGATTCAAAACCATTAGGATATGTTCAACATAATGAATTATATATTATCATACTTTATCAGATTATTATCAGATTCTGACGTATACAAAACGATCACCACATTAAAAGAATTACAATATTTATAATCGCCGTAGACCCATAACATAGGTATGCAAATAAATCGGAGAGAGCTAACTAAGACATTGATGGTGATTTAGAAAAAATTAGAAGAAACACTTTGGTCTCCATGGTTTATACATAAATAATTCAGGGTTGTAACGGTTAAAATCGCGACGCAAAGGGTAGAAGACTTCGCGCTATTCTGTCAATTATTATAAAATCAGGAGAAAAAATGTCATCATGATCAAACAGCATTTATCATCTCATATCTCTTTGTGTATTCAATTAAATTAGCTAATTGTGTATTAGATGGAGCTATAATTATATCATTTGAGAACGGGTATTTGGAGAGATTTCTCATTAGAGATTGTTATAGTTAGCTGTCTTTTGAATTGAGGAAGCACGCTATTGTGTAACGAGCACGCTATACTGGCGACGCCTTCACGAACACAATTATCGGCAATCCATCATTTCACTTGCCTTATCTCTTGTCTTGTATACTATATCAGGCGTCGTATTTTAACACTGTCGGCCAATGGCACGCTTTATTCAAGCTAACACAAAACTTTCACCTACTGCTAGGGCTATGTTAGCCCAGCATTGGGTGAACGTCACGTGTTTGCTGGGCATCCAAGCTAACATGACACGTCGACACACCATCACTCATTTCACTTGTTTTATCTCTTGTAGGTACTCTTATTCCGCTGAATTGTTTGCTTCTATTTTGTCAGCGAGGGTGTGCATATAGTTTTTTTACAATGTGCCAAACTGTTCAACCAAGTATACAAAAAAAAATTGTATACAATTTATGCAATAATTATTTGCACTTTTGAGCACCTTATGAGGAATGAGAAAGACGTGTACGAGTCAGCCCGCAAGTATAGGCATGGTAAGTCACCAGTCACCAGTAACTATACTGGGCCCGTATTATCGTACAAGGCGGGGGCCCTAGGGTAGTGGTTAGCACCGCTGCCTTTCACGCCAGAGTCCGGGGTTCGGTTCCCGGTCTCGGCGGTTTGAAAGAAACTAAAAATGTTTCTTCCCCATCCACGTGTGAAAGTCAGTATTGTGGGGAGCCTCCGTGACCGAGAGGTAGCGTGCTCGGCCTCAGACCGCCAGGGCTTGAATTTCGAATCCTGTGTCTGGAGGACAGTGTCATCTCAATCATCTCACCATCCTCAGGAGGTTCTCCTGGCCCAGTTTAGCCTATATGTGCACAAAGGTGGCCTAAAGCCCGATTCATTTCATTTCATTATCGTACAAGTTACCATATATCATAGACTTCCCATTGGCCGAGATGGTCATCTCGACCAATCCGGAAACTGCGATATATCGTATCTTGTACGAGAATACATACCATGGTGTCTAAAGTAAGCAGGTACTCCTGTCTGCATGAAAACATGAATAACAACGCCTTTTCTGTTAGCTATATCTAGTTTAAAAAAGAACACACGAGCTCATTAACGAAAAAAAGCCCCCATGCCATTAAAGAAGACATTTACAGCTTTTTCGAAATGTCAGAGAATGATGTTATATCTGGATATTATGTGTGTGATAATGAAACCCTTGTGTTTTCCCCACGATAAGAAAGCCTTCGCCGTGAAGCCTTGTAATGGAGGTGTGATAGAAAAAAACAAAATAGCAGGTTTGTCCTTTGAAAGATGGAGATGGCTAGATAGGCAAGCACAGGACACTAAATCTATGCTGGGTCCAACCTGTAAGCTGCTGAGTGGATGTGTTTATAGTGTGTCAGACGCTGGAGCAAGGTCCAAAATCAAACGTAGCTTTTCGTTTATATTATTATTTAGTCATTTGGCAACAAGCCTGATATTTCACGAATTGTCAAATGGTCTAGCTATTAAATTACTAGTATACAATATTATTTGCAGAATAGATGCCGCATGACTAGTAAAATCTCTTGAGCATTATTTGTTTCTACAAGATAACCTGTCGTTCACATGTGTTCGCTCCTAAATGCCACACTCCAAATGTGGCCCTCGTGACAATCAACACGCCCTCCGTATCGTGAGTGCTGGGCCCGTTGTAGAGAGCATCTTTAGGTTCGAAACTTGTGAAAACCATATAGCAGGACAAGAGAGAACGATATTGTCTCTAGGTTTGGAGGACAAGAGAGAAAGCCTTAGTTCCTGGGTTTGACGGACAATAGAGAACATTTATATCTCTGGCTTTGGCAGAGTAAGAGAGAACGTTTATATCTTTAGGAAAGAGAAAGATTATATCTCTGGGTTTGGCAGGACAAAAGAATAATCTATATATCTGGGCTTGGCAGAGTAAGAGAGAAAGCTTATATCTTTAGGTTTGGCAGAACAAGAGGAAAACTTATATCTCCGGGTTTGGCAGGACAAAATGTAAAACTTATATCTCCGGGTTTGGTAGAACAAGAGGAAAACTTATATCTCCGGGTTTGGTAGAACAAGAGGAAAACTTATATCTCTGGGTTCGACAGGACAAAAGAGAAACTTATATCTCCGGGTTTGGCAGGACAAAATGTAAAACTTATATCTCCGGGTTTGGTAGAACAAGAGGAAAACTTATATCTCTGGGTTTGGTAGAACAAGAGGAAAACTTATATCTCTGGGTTCGACAGGACAAAAATGAAACTTATATCTCTGGGTTTGGCAGGACTAAACGTTAATTTTGACAAAGGCTTCAGCCGGATGTGCTTATGAGCTCCTACAAGCTCTGATCCTCTCACAATTCTGCTAATTAATCACGAAGCAAAACATTAACAGCTTTTCTCTGAATTGAATAGGAAAAGCATTACATGTATAAGTCTTTGCAAATTGTGAGGATGAAATGGCTGTTACCATTCAGATGTGTATCCCGTAACTCAACACACGTATACATTAAGCAGGTTAACGTGTGATAACAACTTCAAGATAGATTGATTTTACTTTTTATGCTGTGATTTCTCAGAGTATGTTGTGAGCATTGAGACTGGCAGACACCGATCTCAGATAGCATACATTCGAACACAGTTGTGTTTCAACGTCGAGCTTCTGAGACGTTGATCAGACACATCTTGGTAAAGTCCTGATATTTAGTGGACTCCTGTAGCAGCTCTGTGATGTGGCCATCCTTATGATTGTCATGGCTGTGTAAGCCTCTTATAGAAAAACCCTGAGAAACACGTGTTTACCACGGTCTGCTCTGGGCTCAGGCTAAGTCCCCATCTATTAACCATACAGTGTTAAATTCCAAAAAAGCAAGCTCTCTGATCTGAGTTTTCCTGCGTATTTCAAGAAACCCGCACCAGCCAATGTTTGACAAGACACAATGGTACATGGTGTAGAATGAACCAGCGAGGATAGATTCAGATTGACGTTGATTCAACATTGTACAAATGTTATACGAATGGTTTGTGTTTTCTGGACAGTTACAAAATGTAATTTCCCAAAATCCCAGGTATATTTCCCTGAGCTACTTATTTTTTATCTGCGTTTTTTATTCTGTGTGGGTGTCTGCACTGGCGGCTCTTGTCTTGGTGTCTTGGCGAGACTTGGAGTGTTCCTGTAGGTCACCACACACCAGCTGAGTGTCAAGGTCACCAGGGAGTAAACGAGAAAATGATCAGCCAATGTGTGACGCGATAACACACCATAATGGCTCGTATATAACACCCGGCTTAATAAAAGCAGCGGCTGCTTGTTCTCAGGAAATCCGCAAGTTTACATTGTTTGTCAGAGAAATCCTTGACATCGGGTGAACGTGTCAATGCCCGCTCAGCCGTGATACCCACTGGGCCCACAGCTTTTGGTCACCGCATTCAAAGTTGAATGAATGATTGAGAAGTCTTCTAGCGCGCCTGAATCTCCGGTGTCCCTAGCTCAAAGGTGCTACAAATTAGAAACAGGCCACTTATCGTCCCCTTCTATCAATCAAGCATTCTGGGACACAGAATATTTCTCAGAAGATTCCATACTCATAGTCCATTTATCGTTCCGTTTTGTCAGTCAAGCATTCTGGGACATAGAAGATTTCTCAGAAGATTCCATACTCATAGTCCACTTATCGTTCCGTTTTGTCAATCAAGCATTCTGGGACACAGAATATTTCTCAGAAGATTCCATACTCATAGTCCATTTATCGTTCCGTTTTGTCAATCAAGCATTCTGGGACACAGAAGATTTCTCAGAAGATTCAATTATCAGAGTCCATTTATCGTTCCGTTTTGTCAATCAAGCATGACGGTACACAGAAGATTTAGGACGTAGAAGTTTGGCCGAGATATAATGTGCATTCAACCCGCTGTGTGTCCAGTGGTTACAGATGTTTAGAGAAAAAAGTAACACATTATTTATATTTAAAGTCGTTGAGAAATCGTTGCAACTAATATTTGATCGTCTCCAAATGTTGTCAAATTCATCGTGGTTCATGTTATGTCAATTCGGTGGTCTCTACAACAGCAGCTATTCCATTGCATTCCACTAAAGCAGAACTTTGTCTGTCTATGAGATGATAATGTATACAATAAGCTTCCTGCGTCAAAGTTGCTGGGAGGTTGGTGTGCTTCCGCGGGAATTTAAAAGGCCCACACAACAACAGGTCCTGTGACCTAGAGGCAATGTCTGCTGGTGGCTATTGGACACTAATATAGGACAATAAGCGGACTACGGTCAGCAGTCTGCTTCCAGATTGATCTAATGTTGACACGGCATTACATGTGTTTAGTAGCCTCAGAGATGAAAATGTGCATCTGCCTTTGTGCAAAGTGTTAGGTACACCCTGTTACACCTCTGGTGTATCTGTCATTGTCTAAAGTGTCATATCCACCTGTTACACCTTACACCTTAGGGTCATCTGTCATTGTGTAAAGTGTCATATCCACCTGTCATACATCACACCTTAGGTTCATCTGTCATTGTGTAAAGTGTCATATCCACCTGTCATACACCTTAGGTTCATCTTTCATTGTGTAAAGTGTCATATCCACCTGTCATACATCACACCTTAGGTTTATCTGTCATTGTGTAAAGTGTCATATCCACCTGTCATACATCACACCTTAGGTTCATCTGTCATTGTGTAAAGTGTCATATCCCCCTGTCATACACCTTAGGTTCATCTTTCATTGTGTAAAGTGTCATATCCACCTGTCATACATCACACCTTAGGTTCATCTGTCATTGTATAAAGGGTCATATCCACCTGTCTTACATCACACCTTAGGTTCATCTGTCATTGTGTAAAGTGTCATATCCACCTGTCATACATCACACCTTAGGGTCATCTGTCATTGTGTAAAGTGTCATATCCACCTGTCTTACATCACACCTTAGGGTCATCTGTCATTGTATAAAGTGTCATATCCACCTGTCATACACCTTAGGGTCATCTGTCATTGTGTAAAGTGTCATATCCACCTGTCTTACATCACACCTTAGGTTCATCTGTCATTGTGTAAAGTGTCATATCCACCTGTCATACATCACACCTTAGAGTCATCTGTCATTGTGTAAAGTGTCATATCCACCTGTCATACACCTTAGGTTTATCTGTTATTGTGTAAAGTGTCATATCCACCTGTCATACATCACACCTTAGAGTCATCTGTCATTGTGTAATGTGTCATATCCACCTGTCATACACCTTAGGTTTATCTGTTATTGTGTAAAGTGTCATATCCACCTGTCTTACATCACACCTTAGGGTCATCTGTCATTGTGTAAAGTGTCATATCCACCTGTCATACACCTTAGGTTTATCTGTCATTGTGTAAAGTGTCATATCCACCTGTCATATATCACACCTTAGGTTTATATGTCATTGTTTAAAGTGTCATATCCACCTGTCATACACCTTAGGGTCATCTGTCATTGTGTAAAGTGTCATATCCACCTGTCATACATCACACCTCTGGTGTATCTGTCATTGTGTAAAGTGTCATATCCACCTGTCATACATCACACCTCTGGTGTATCTGTCATTGTGTAAAGGGTCATATCCACCTGTCATACATCACACCTTAGGTTCATCTGTCATTGTGTAAAGTGTCATATCCACCTGTCGTACACCTTAGGTTCATCTGTCATTGTGTGAAGTGTCATATCCACCTGTCATATATCACACCTTAGGTTTATATGTCATTGTTTAAAGTGTTAGGTACACCTTTTTACACCTTACAGCTTAGGTTTATCTGTCATTGTTCAAAGTGTCTGATAAGCCTTGTTACACCTAACATCTTTCTATACATACATTGAGAGTATTTACCATTGTTTCAGGACAGGTACAAACTATCATTTTCAAGGGGATATGTTCACCTTTTGAAAATAAATTCGCTCAAACAATTCAAATTTTAAATACAATGTCTGTACATTGCCCATCCTATCTGTGTATTTTCGAAACAGTAATGAAAAATATATACTGGCCGTCGACCCGTAACATAGATATTCAAATTAGGCAGAAAGAGCTAACTAAATGATTTATAATGATTTAAAATTGAAAAAAACCTTTCGGTCTCCATAGTTTATACACAAATATTTCCGCGTTCGACCCTTTCAAGCCTGAGTTTACCGTTGTCATCTTCATCCACTACAAGCCGCGAATTGCTGTCGCAATTCTCGACTTGTAGTGGATGAAGATGATTTGAAGTGGGTGAAAATTTAAGAAAATTGGCATGTATTGGTAAACCAGTTTCATGGAAATTTTAATTCTATAACCCCTAGTTGTCTTGGTTGTAGGGAAATTAAGTGTGTTTTCAGGAATGTAAAATGAGGCTTTAATGCATCGCTAGGGCTTAAAGGGCTAAGGGTCAAATAAAATGGCACTGGAATTGATCGAGTATTTTGTGGTCAAACATTTAATCAAATATTCAACATATTTTCATAAATATAGATATTTTTCGTCTTTTGAAGCTGGAATTACGTTAGCAATTCCAGCTTCAAAAGAGCAAACAATACAAAAAACCGGTGGTTAAGATACAATCTGTGCACATTCAATATTTTTTACATTTCATACATGATCTGTGCCAATTTAGGATCTAATTATTCCACATATGCTGTGCAGTCGCAGATTTGAGAGCATGCCATAAACCAATCCAAGCCAGTGGCCTTCAGGCAAACACTAAATATTACACAATCGCTGCACGATGCCTCCAATAAATATTTCAGCGTGGGGATGGTTCTTATACGTCAGAATCTGACGTCTGTAGATGTCAGATTACGACGTATGAGGACCTTATAAAGACGGAACGTATAAAGACGGTCCACGCACTGAGAGAGTTAAAATATTTCTAATGACGGTAGACCCATAGCATAGGTATTCAAATGAAAGAGTTAACGGAAAGAGTTAACTAAGACGGTTATTATATTTTAAAATTAAAAAAACACATTATTTTGGTCTCCATGGTTTATAAAAAGAAATTTCAGCGCTTTAAGGAATAATCCATCTTGCTGATTTGACGACTATTGTCGTTTTAATAAGTTTAATTAGTCGACCAAATCAGAGTTATTGGGAATGAAATGTGTATCTAAACATCAAGATTTGCAAATACGTTTGCACAATTATACAAATATGAGTAATTTTCAGTCATTTGAAGTTGTGGGTCGCGGTAGCGAAACACCACTGCAGGTGGCTGAAAATGTTTTTAAGCTCTCTCTCTCTCTCTCACTCTCTCTCTCTCTCTCTCTCTCTCTCTCTCTCTCTCTCTCTCTCTCTCTCTCTCTCTCTCTCTCTCTCTCTCTCTCTCTCTCTCTCTCTCTCTCTCTCTCTCTCTCTCTCTCTCTCTCTCTCTCTCTCTCTCCCTAAATTAACAAATAGATCTAAGAATAAAAGACATGAATTTTTCCCTACGAAAAGATTGAATTTGAACGAGTACCAAGCCGGGTCTGTGCCATACATAGCTGTATCTGCATCTCTTCAGCTTAGAGAAGCTAATTCCAGAGGTCAGCTGAGGTGAGATCAAAATAGATATCATGCACTATTAAACGCATATCTCAGCATCTGTAGTATTATGTCCTGTGGAATTGTTTCAATTGTAGTTTTTTTTTATCATTTAATACTGAGATCGCTGACGCTATTTCCAGCTTTTTGGACTAGGTCATATGCATTTTTGTCAGCCATTTCGCGGTTTGTTGGCCAATTTGAATTTTAAACAATTTTGTCGGGTTATTTTTCATTATGACAGACAGATTGGAATTTTTACTTATTTAATTTTTTTCGCAGATATTTTTTATTTTAGTGATAAATTTTGACTTCAGCCATAACGCCATAGAATACTAAATACGTAGCAAGATCTGTTGGAAAATCAATACGCTTGGACGGAGGTATTATTTTAAACTTAATTAATACTGAGAAAATAAATGATCCATGGCAACGTAGCGTATTTTGTGTCTATAATTGTCATCTACTTCACACTTTCCCTCATTTCTTCACCGGATACATAATTATGATGATGGTTGTTGTACATGAATGTACATAAATTATGTTGCTGGGTCCTAGCATTTGGTCAGTGTTTTCGCCTGCATAATGTATCTCACTTTACATCTGACTTTAGATGACAGCAATGCTACGGAAAATAGTACCTGCAAAACATACTGTAGAAACATATGTTAACTAACATCGCGTAAACTCGGTGCATCCGCCAATTAATGCTACTGGTACTCTGAGAAATGAATGCCTTTATTGGCCTACTTTTTTGTCTAAGTAGTTGTCTTTTCGCTGTTTTTCTTCCTAGCACTGTCTTCATAAATAATGTGTTTTTTTCTGCGTTATTGAGTATGTTGGCCTGGATACATCATCAGTGCACACAGAGGACAGGCATTTGTAGTACATGTAGTTCAAAAATCGTAGCTTCTATAATTACAGAAAATGTCCTCATTTTTTTTGGGAAGCAATGATTGTGATATGTGAACATACAAGATGTGAGCCATTACGCAAACAGCCGCGATTTATTTCACTTGTGGTGTATTTCTCATACTACACGGAAAAAGAAAAACGTTCTTATCTTCTCACATGATTCACTAGATATGTCTGACTGGCTGTCTAGCTAGTTGGCTGACTGACTGACTGGCTGGCTGGCTGTCTGTCTGGCTTGTTGGCTGGCTGGCTGGCTGAATGACTGACTGACTGTCTGGCTTGGTAGCTGGCTGGCTGGCTGACTGGATGAATGACTGGCTGTCTCTGGCTTGCTGACTGGATAATCATCATGACCTTTGCAATGTATATTTCACTTGGCACGGCAGTATTTATTTGGTATGTTAGCAGATCGATTACTCGCCGCTATCTTTTGTGAAGTAGCATGCTAATATACACTCATGTCTTGATAAAATCAGAATATTACACGCGATTCTCTATTTAGACGTCATCAAGGGTAAAGCGATGTATACTGACACAGTGACCAGTCATCAACCTCTGGACCAGTATATTTAATATAACCTCTCTCATCACTATATGAAGGGGCCTAATACTGTACATCTCATAATATTTCGCGATATTTTAATTTTCGCGAATTCAAGAATCTCGCGATAATTATTATTATAATAGCGCTACTGAAATAAAGTGATAATTCGCGAATTCTTAACTTCGTGATTAGTCCCAAAATCAGACATTCGCGAAAATTTACACAAACGAAAATTACCAGATCTACACTACAACCCCTGCTGGACCACGTTATCTGATATAACCCCTTATCACTGACAGTTGATGATCATCCATTCTCCACCTGGACCAGCATAATATGTATTATACAAATAAACGTTTTCGAGCCAATAAATCGATTATAATGTCAATAAAAATAACAACTAGTTTGTGAAAGAGTTTGACGCACGCTCAGTGTTGGTTTATTATATATTGTCTGCTGTGATGATTCTTAGCTCTCAAAGCTCTAAGTTGAAGTTATGTCTCGCTACCGCGACCCTGAACTACAACTCAGTGAAAATTACTCATATTTGTTTAATTTGAGATCAAACATTTGCAAATGTTGAAGTGTAAACACACATTCCATTCCCAATAACAGTGCTTTGAAAAACACTGTGATTTAACTACTGTAGTCGTGCGTGATGCTATGAGGATTAAACAAGGTTAAGCACGTGTTGTAGTGACACTGTAGCCAACCTGTACATCATGGAATACCTTACTTGGACCATAATCTTTAAGCTATTTTGACTCCCGGGGAACATACACATCCAAACACAACATCAAAACAACGATGAACACAAATTCGAAACAACAATATCCCATAGATGAGAGAGTAGAAACATCGTATTTTTTGTAAATCTGTACGGCAGGTAGTGGCTATTGTAAGAATATTGCTACGCTCTAACCATTGCGTCACATCCTTCTCTCTATCACTATATTCACACAAAGTTGCAATTCCCACTTGAAGGCCAAAAGAAAAGTCGATGGCTCAGTGTCACAAAAAGATGAAAATTGTGTCTTAAATATGAAAATCAACCCATCAGTTAACATAAGAGAACATAAGACTGACTTAAGTTCTGTCTGAAATATTGGGGAGACCGTGTCGCAATTTGTTATCGTTTACACAACAGGTGAGCGTGAATGGGGATTAAGGTCATCTTTCTGCACATATAGGCTGAACTGGTCCAAGAGAAACTCCTGAGGATGGTGAGATGAATGAGATGACACTGCCCTCCAGATTAGATATTAGAGCCATGGCGGTCTGAGGCCAAGCACGCTAACACTCGGCCACGGAGTCTCCCCACAATATTGAATCTTTACAAGTGAGCGGGAAAGAAACATTTTGTTTCTTTGAAACTTGGAGACCAGAGTTGGGATCGAACCCGCGATCTCCGACTTTCCGAGCAGGCAGCTTTAACCACTGCATCAGAGCCCCATTAGCTGGATTGATGGGGACGCTTTATTCATGAGCGGTCTTAATTGAAAAAATGAGACAGAAAGAGCTCAGTGGACATTTTGATGACTTCAAATTAAAATAACCCTATGGTCTCCATGGTTTGAACACATATATGTCAGGATTGCAAGGGTTGAGTGCACGACTACTGCTGCTGGCTATTGTACGACATACAGGTGGATTGATAGGCACGCTCCAATGATGAACAGGTTTAAGTGACATCCACAGGATAATGGATTGGCCTTGTATCATTTTCTGTGTACTATTTTCTCATTTAGCCAGATTGCCAGTCTTCCTGTCACGTCTTGTCACAACCCGATCATCAATCTACTTTCCTTGTAAGAGTTTCCTCTGTTACATCGCGCATGCGCACGGCAGTCTCCGGGTCGAAAATTACCACCAGGTGAGGTCAACACATCAATCTTAGATGTCTGGGCATGGTAAAAAAACGAAGATGACGTGAATATAGTTAGCCGCTCTCACTGACACGAAGTGACCAGTCATCCTCCTCTGGACCAGTATATCTAATATAACCTCTCTCATCACTATATCCAATACTGTAGATCTCAAAATATTTCGCGATGTTTTAATTGTCGCGAATTCAAGAATCTCGCGAAAATTATTATTATAATAGCGCTACTGAAATAAAGTGATAATTCGCGAATTCTTAACTTCGTGATTAGTCCCAAAATCAGACATTCGCGAAAATTTACACACACGAAAATTACCAGATCCACACTACAACCCCTGCTGGACCACGTTATCTGATATAACCCCTTATCACTGACAGTTGATGATCATCCATTCTCCACCTGGACCAACATAATATGTATTATACAAATAAACGTTTTCGAGCCTATAAATCGATTATAATGTGAATAAAAATAACAACTAAATTGTGAAAGAGTTTGACGCACGCTCAGTGTTGGTTTATTATATAGTGTCTGCTGTGATGATTCTTAGCTCTCAAAGCTCTAAGTTGAAGTTATGTCTCGCTACCGCGACCCTGAACTACAACTCAGTGAAAATTACTCATATTTGTTTAATTTGAGATCAAACATTTGCAAATCTTGAAGTGTAAACACACATTCCATTCCCAATAACTGTGATTTGAAAAACACTGTGATTTGACTACTGTAGTCGTGCGTGGTTCTTTGATGATTAAACAAGGTTAAGCACGTGTTGTAGTGACACTGTAGCCAACCTGTACATCTTAAAATACCTTACTTGGACCATAATCTTTGTGCTATTTTGACTCCCGGGGAGCATACACATCCAAACACAACATCAAAACAACGATGAACACAAATTCGAAACAACAATATCCCATAGATGAGAGAGTAGAAACATCGTATTTTTTGTAAATCTGCACGGCAGGAAATGAAATGAAATGAAATGAAATGAATCGGGCTTTAGGCCACCTTTGTGCACATATAGGCTAAACTGGGCCAGGAGAACCTCCTGAGGATGGTGAGATGATTGAGATGACACTGTCCTCCAGACACAGGATTCGAAATTCGAGCCCTGGCGGTCTGAGGCCGAGCACGCTACCTCTCGGTCACGGAGGCTCCCCACAATACTAACTTTCACACGTGGATGGGTCATCTTCCTGCACATATAGGCTGAACTGGGCCAAGAGAACCTCCTGAGGATGGTGAGATGAATGAGATGACACTGTCCTCCAGATTCGATATTAGAGCCATGGCGGTCTGAGGCCAAGCACGCTAACACTCGGCCACGGAGTCTCCCCACAATATTGAATCTTTACAAGTGAGCGGGAAAGAAACATTTTGTTTTTTTGAAACTTGGAGACCAGAGTTGGGATCGAACCCGCGATCTCCGATTTTCCGAGCAGGCAGCTTTAACCACTGCACCAGAGCCCCAGTAGCTGGATTGATGGGGACGCTTTATTCATGAGCGGTCTTAATTGAAAAAATGAGACAGAAAGAGCTCAGTGGACATTTTGATGACTTAAAATTAAAATAACCCTATGGTCTCCATGGTTTGAACACATATATACCAGCATTGCAAGGGTTGAGTGCACAATTACTGCTGCAGGCCATTGTACGACATACAGGTGGATTGATAGGCACGCTCCAATGATGAACAGGTTTAAGTGACATCCACAGGAAAATGGATTGGCCTTGTATCATTTTCTGTGTACTATTTTCTCATTTAGCCAGATTGCCAGTCTTCCTGTCACGTCTTGTCACAGCCCGATCATCAATCTACTTTCCTTGTAAGAGTTTCCTCTGTTACATCGCGCATGCGCACGACAGTCTCCGGGTCGAAAATTACCACCAGGTGAGGTCAACACATCAATCTTAGATGTCTGGGCATGGTAAAAAAACGAAGATGACGTGAATATAGGGCCACCGTCACACTGCAACAGTGACGCTATTATTTAGTCCTCAATAATTGTATGACCTTTCGATGGACAACGGCTGGAATGTGTACAGACAAATGAGAAGCAATCAGAGCTTGATCCTCATGTGCCATATTTTACTAGAAACACTTCCTCTTCAAATCCATAACTTGGTGTCAAAAGTAGTCGAAACATGTCATGTTATACATCACTGAAATCAGCTATTTGTTAGCGCGTTGTGTCTTCATGTGTGTGTTCGTCCTCCTGGTGGCTATGATATAATTCTGGGGGAATCCTCAAAATAATATTCTTTAGGGCATATTCGGCCAGGCAAAATGGGCCACCATATCCGCCTATCATTTATCATTAAAGTGACCCATAATGACCGTATATTTTATTACAGACGGCGCATTTGCAAGATTAGTCTTAGAAATCACACTGTATTTAGAATAACAATGTTCATTGCCAAATGTGATTTACTTAAACTTACGCACTTCTTGTTGAATTATTTTTTATTAGATATACCTGTTCTGAATTGTTACTATTATTAAAGATGATACATTGAAATTATTTATATTCGAGTAACAAGCCCCCCGGCCTAAATTCCCCTGGTCGGTAGCCCGTTTTGTGCGGACCCTTGGCAAAACGGACCATTTCGTATGTTTTTTATTTGTGGCTACTTTCGAATGATCACTTGCCATGAGAGAATCATTTACTTGTTATATTGATTACAATAATAGGATAATTAATAATATACAAGTTTGACCGCCCTACTAGAATAATTAAATTATGTGGACCATGTAGAAGTTAGGTGGCTCATTATGCCTGATTCTCCCCTATGTCTTAATTAAGTATTTTATCATTGAAGTCATGTACATCGCGCCTTATCTCAAGTGATTCTAAGGCGATTTTCTAATTGATGCTATGGTTAATTGTCTCCATAAATTGCATAGAATTTCTTGATTAGTTAAATTGTTGATTGCTCAGCTTATTGACGAAATGTTTGATTGATTGATTGATTGATTAATTGATTGATTGATAGATTGATTGATTGATTGATTGATTGATTGATTGATTGATTGATTGATTGATTGATTGATTGATTGATTGATTGATTGATTGATTGATTGATTGATTGATTGATTGATTGATTGATTGATTGATTGATTGATTGATTGATTGATTGATTGATTGATTGATTGATTGATTGATTGATTGATTGATTGTTCGATCGATTCATTCATTCATTCATTCATTCATTCATTCATTCATTCATTCATTCATTCATTCATTCATTCATTCATTCATTCTCTGAATCGCTCGGAAATTCATTCATTAATTCAAATATTGTTGTATTTGTTTATCTACTGGCATGTTATTGTACAACACTTATCGCTTAATCAATGCTATTTTATCATTTAAATGGGTCATAGACTTATCATTGGAGAGTATATTAACAGAATTGAACATTTTAACATAATTAGATGTATTTTTACTGAAACGTAACTGGCTTGTTCCTGAACGTTATAGACATTTATATGCTAATACACAATCATCTGGATGGTGATTAAGTACAATGTGACGGGGTTTTTAGAGGGTGAAGCAGCAGCTGCGTTTGATAGGTTATTTTTATAGCTGATTGCTTTGCAGGTTGGATGCTGACTGCCTGACTGACCGACTGACCGACTGACCGACTGACCGACTGACCGACTGACTGACCGACTGACTGACTGACTGACTGACTGACTGACTGACTGACTGACTGACTGACTGACTGACTGACTGACTGACTGACTGACTGACTGACTGACTGACTGACTGACTGACTGACTGACTGACTGACTGACTGACTGACTGACTGACTGACTGACTGACTGACTGACTGACTGACTGACTGACTGACTGACTGACTGACTGACTGACTGACTGACTGACTGACTGACTGACTGACTGACTGATCTGTTAAACCAACCGACTTTTCTAATTCAAAGAAGAGAAAGTTAAGATGATATTAATATGGTCCGTAGTTTCATATTACAGTAGGAGTATGTATCAGGATCCGTATTCGTGTACAAGTTACGATATGTCGTAGGCTTCGAATTGGTTGAGATGGTCATCTCGACCAATCCAAAGCCTACGATATATCAATATATATATATATATATATATATATATATATATATATACGATGTCTGACTATGTGTGCCTCCGATATTATGGAGTGACGGTCTAGTCCGTTATCTGCTTCATGTATGGTGATAAATGTGGCCCCCATCACAGGCGATCGTCATATATGTGCCCTCCAGCACAGGCGATTGTCATTCATCACGGTAAAATGTGTCATTTTCTCACACATGTGACAGTTATATTTTTCGGATGAGATTTAGTATTGTGATTTATTACTATTTTGATTTATTGGTTTTCTTTCTCAGCTTTTGGTTTCACTTTCCAGAAATAAAAGTGTAAGTGCAATGTTGATGTAAGCCCAACAGATTAATGTGGGCTACTATGTCAGGGGTAAGTTCAGAAATGTGGACTGTCAGAGGTTACCAACACATAATAACCCTTTCAGTGCGGAGACTGTCGTTAGATGTCAAAATCTGACGTCTGTAGACGTCGAATTCTGAGGTCTAAAGTCGATCCCCGCAATGGAAGAATTGAAAAAAATATAATGGCCGTAGACCCATAACATGGGTATTCAAATAAAACTAAATAAAACTAATAGAGATAACTAAGACATCATAATGATTTCAAATTTAAAAACCCTTTGGTCTCCATGGTCAATACAGAAATATTTCAGCGCTGTAAGGGTCAAACATTCTGTAAATTATGACCCACTAGAAGATGTAGGTCACGCTAGAGACACTGATCTTCAATGAGGTTTACTATTAATTATTCAGGTAGACTTTTCAAAATTGTCGTGTGATTTTAGCAAATTGACCATCTTGTGTATACATGTACATATATTTTATCATTTTTATGACAAATAAGTCAGTAATGACTTTTTTTTATGTCAATAAAATATCTGTATGTCTGTCTGTGCGTGTGTACGGTCCATTTTTTCACAACAAATGTTCACCCACTTCTTATGGATCGCGGTAGAGAGACACAACTGAGTGAAAATAAAAGTAGAAAATTTCAAGGGTGTGGGAGTTAATAATGCATGAATGTTCAATTTAGCTAACGAATATAAAGTGACATATGTGGCAGCAATCGTTCTTTTTGACATCGGGTTATTTCATCTCTGCTAACGTCGTAGCAAGGAGTATACCTTTTAAATTCCTTGGTCGTAGCCAGAGATGAAATGAGCTGATAGATGTCAAAAAACGATTGAAGCTGTAATAATCACAAACCTGGTTACTATATGTTCAAGTAAAGTTATGTTAAAGTTGATGATCAAAGGCTACAAGCAGACCAGCTCAGACAGAATTGTGGTAAAATTACCAAGTCAGACACCGGTTATTAATGTGGAGTCATTTATTACAAAAAAGGTAAACGATGTAGCGTTGCATGATAATGCCAGTTGCAGGTGTTACATACATTGTGTAATTGCCATGTTTTACGGTTAATTGAGTGTGATCCATTCCTGATTGTATTGCTGGAGCAATAAAAAAACTACTACAACTAAACAGATAGCGCTGATGAATTGTGATGGTCCACGCACACAAGAAAAACTACGCAGATCTCGCAATCAATGAGATAAAAGTGATTTCTGTCGCGTTCTGTATATCGCGGCATTGTCGTGACAGAAATAAACCAGAGATCCATATTATGCCCTACTCTTTTCGGTCTACTTATATCACTCACTCACTCACTCACTCACTCACTCACTCACTCACTCACTCACTCACTCACTCACTCACTCACTCACTCACTCACTCACTCACTCACTCACTCACTCACTCACTCACTCACTCACTCACTCACTCACTCACTCACTCACTCACTCACTCACTCACTCATCACTCACTCACTCACTCACTCACTCACTCACTCACTCACTCACTCACTCACTCACTCACTCACTCACTCACTCACTCACTCACTCACTCACTCACTCACTCACTCACTCACTCACTCACTCACTCACTCACTCACTCACTCAACTCACTCACTCACTCACTCACTCACTCACTCACTCACTCACTCACTCACTCACTCACTCACTCACTCACTCACTCACTCACTCACTCACTCACTCACTCACTCACTCACTCACTCACTCACTCACTCACTCACTCACTCACTCACTCACTCACTCACTCACTCACTCACTCACTCACTCACTCACTCACTCACTCACTCACTCACTCACTCACTCACTCACTCACTCACTCACTCACTCACTCACTCACTCACTCACTCACTCACTCACTCACTCACTCACTCACTCACTCACTCACTCACTCACTCACTCACTCACTCACTCACTCACTCACTCACTCACTCACTCACTCACTCACTCACTCACTCACTCACTCACTCACTCACTCACTCACTCACTCACTCACACACTCACTCACTCACTCACTCACTCACTCACTCACTCACTCACTCTTCGTTGGTTCGTTTGCTCGTTCGTTCTGCCGCTCGATTGGTTGCTCTTTTGCTTTTAATTTGTTTGTTTATTATTTCATTGATTCATTTATTCCCCGCAAAAGACAAGGTATTCAGAAAGTATTACTTTCATAATGAAGAATTATGCATTTCCGATACGTAAATCGTTGTATTTGTTACCCAGACGACAACAGCGAGACATTAATATCTGTGATGTTTTTAAGGTGGGTGCTTGACTCTTGATAAGATCATGGCAGATATACTGCTAATAGTGATTGCCAATCTCTCCACAATCACACGAGGCGATCTGGGCTGATTGGATTTAACGATAACAAAGACAAGAGAGTATACATAATCTACACTGCCTGTCAAAGAAAAACAGCAGTAACTGCTCACTTGAAAAGTAAGCAGTTACTGCTGTTTGTAAACACTTATGCAGGATACTTATGAGCTAGGAATATATTCCTCGTTATGAGCTAAATTATTTCTCCTGAAGACGACACGCCAAATACGTAAACGGCGAGTTTTTTCTACTCCTTGTATTATTCCAAGCAATCAATCTACTAGCAACTCCGTCTTTTATGGTAACTTTTTGCCACTCGGAAAACAATCAACCGGACTCGAAGAATGTGAAGACAAAAGCAAGTGACAAAAAGTAGGTTGAGTAACAAACGATCGGACGGAGGAACAAATTTCAGCTGTTGAAAATCAGAGTTAGTTTAAACCGAAATGCAGAGGAAAACAAGAAAACTGACAGTCAGATATAAAAAGCAAGGTAAAATAATATATTAAATTGATGAATAAAGAGAATACAAGCGAGTTTTTTGCCAAACTGTATGCGCCAACGTGTATTGCAAATAATCTGTTGCGACGCAAGCGCGAACGCGCAGGCGGCGACAGAACGTGAACAAACGCGAATTCGACGCGAAGTTTCTGGATTTTCCATGCTAAACCGGGGCGAACGCGACAAAAATCTAACCATTTTGGAACTTTCCGCGAAAAGAAGACCCTGGGTCTGCATGGTGCGGTCCTGTAAGAGTTAACTCACACTTGACGTGGCTCCTGCTGTCATCAAGTGGTCGTCAAGCCGCAGTCCACAGTGATTCACTAAAAGGGGAAACGTAATTTCCGTATCGATCAATATTGGAGATGGTATAGATGATTGCACAATAGTTATGTAACCACAAAAACCAGAGCTGGGATCTAGATGTATTCAATCAAGATAATCCCAATCAGCAACGGGCATTTTTAGCCTCAAATTGTCACAAAATGCAATGATACTTAATAAAATACGGAGTAAGTAAATGGATTTAAAACATAACTTTTGGCTAATTAAAAAAATGAAGTTTGTTACTAATAATAATTTTTCATAATTTCAAATTTTGCATTGCCCGGTGTATCATGTGTACGTGCACATGCGATACATATAGACCAATGTAAAGGAGACCGCAGTATACACCACCCTCGTACATAAAGTGACACTCACTGTCCGTGGGTAATAACGTCTCTATGAGGGTGAGGTAATAGTGACACTCCACTGTCCGTGGGTAATAACGTCTCTATGAGGGTGAGGTAATTCGCTCGCATGGCCCATCCCACAAGATATCGACGGAAATGAAGGCAATTTACACCAGGCACGCCTACAAGATATCCACTGTTTCGCAATTTATTGATACATTTTGAGTTGATTCCGCAATAATAAACTCATTCGCTCATATTCCGCAGTGTTTCACTGCATGGACAGGGGAGGGGAGGGGGGGGGCGGTGGAGCTTCATGTGCCTAATTTATACCATTCGACAAATGTGTTCAGCTTTATGCATTTAAAAACGTATTGATATCAATATTAAAATTAACACGAACCTGCTCAGACTGACTTATGGGAATAACATTCCGCGACCCACAACTTTAAGTGGGTGAAAATTACTCATATGTGTTTGATTGGAAACCAAACATTTGCAAATCGTGAAGTTAAAATACATATTTTGTTCCCGATAACAGTGATTTAATTGGGTAATACAACGGACTTAACGACTATAATCACACTTAGGGGGTTAATGCTTAAAGCGCTGAATTTTTCTATAAAAAAAAGATGGAGACCAAATGGTCTAATTTAGAAAATACGCTGTATAATTTTACAAAAATTTCAGGGCTGTTGGGATTCTTTTTAAAAATATTGTGTGCGAAATTTCATGACGGAGACATCAACGAAAACCATACAATCCTGGTTGATCCATTTTAATGTGACTTTATTATTTGGGTATATACGATGAGAAACGATGCAGCCTGGTTGGCTCATCATCTACGACACTGGCTCAACATCACACCGACATTAGACCAACGTGTCGTGTGAGCTGGGGATGTGCGCCAGACAAACCGGAATCCCGTTGGTTTTATCTCCCTCTGGAGTAAACAGATCACTCCTCACTTCACTTATACAGGGATTTCATTGTCTCCTGTGAGGGCAAATAAAGAGTGGATCACTCGTATTAAACCTGCTTACCACGTCACCCCGCATAGCAGCCATACCCATTTTTTCACTATGTCTTCGACATCAACAGCTGATCAAAGAGCCATGTTTCATGAGAAACGTTAAAACCTTTTTAACTCTACTAATAAAAATATAGTCAAGATAACTTAGACTGGAGGTTTTTAGTATGGAGACCCCAGGGCTGATCTATGGTGTTTTGCTGTCGTATGTCCACTTTAAGTTTGTGGTGATCAGGGTTCCCAGCATTTGATGTAGCAAAATCACCTGTTTTTCCCCCGACTTTTTCCCTGGTGAATTTTCCATAGGTCATATTCACCAGCGCCACCAAGCTAGACACAGAAAAGGAAGGATATCCACAACAAAAAGCCACCATAGCCAATCATTACTATTCACTGAATATGTCATTCGGTTATGAAAAAAGCAACAGACTGATGTCACAAACACTTCCTCTGTTGGCCAAGTGAACATAATAAAATTCCCTGACTTTTCCCAGATTTGAAGCATTTTCCTGAAATTTACTGACTGGGAAACTTGAAACTTATTTGCAGGTTTTGCAGGATGACTGGGAACCCTGGTGATGTTCACTCTTTAAAATGTATCAAAATAAAATATAATTAAATACAAAAGATATATAATTAAAAAACAAAAAACTCTTTTTATGTTTTGATAAATCTTATCCCACATCATAGATCCCATCCCACTGACAGCTTGAAAGAAATCTTATTTTAGTTGTGCAGTAAATTTATTTATCTTACAGAAATAATACAGAGCTAAGATTAGATCTAACGAGATTTTTATTGGGACGGGACCTTAACTTTAAATCTGTGTGTCCAGCCAGCATGGACATCACCCAGCATTTTCCTTACCGCTCCATGTTATCCCCGGCCATCTGATTAAGTCCTGTGCACTTGCCAGATAGATCCTGTTTGGCCCGTGTTGTCTCTCCTCCTATCAGATTAACCCTTAGAACGCTGAAATATTGTTATATCAACCATGGAGACCAAAATAATTTATTCAATTTAAAATCCTCATAAATGTCTTAGTTAGCTCTTTCCGCTTTTTTTTGAATACCTTTGTTATGGGTCTACGGCCATTCTAAATATATTATTTTTTGCACTCTGGTAATCAACTTTAGAGGTCAGAATCTGACGTCTGTAGACTCAGATTCTGACGTCTAAAGTCGCTCCCACGCTGTAAGGGATCAACCCAGTCCACCTATTTCTTGCGCTGTCCATTTTTTTCACGTGAAACATAATTATAAAGATGATTATCAGTGATTATAGCCCCGGTGAAATGTTTGCCACTCTTTTTTATTAACTTTAAACTGGGATTCTTGTCGCAATGTCCAGCTCTAAACGATCAAAAATGTATATTTGTGAAAATAGAAATCTCCTGAATTGAGGCATTCGACCAAAAATACATGTTTCGCGAATTGATACATCCATTTCGATGGCATTGTATTTGATATAAACCGAGCTTGAAGATGTAGGCCTATACATATATAGTCCTGTAAGATTGCGGGGTAAATTTACTGGTTTGATATTAACATTTAAAGTTAACTGGTCATTAGATCAAATTAAGCATGTTATATTTGATTAAAATTAGGTATGTTCTATTTGATTGTGTACTTTAGTGGATTTATACTACTAAGTGATATAATTTAATTTTCCACCCATTTTAATCTGTGTCTCGCTACCGCAATAGGCCTACACAACTTCAAGTATGTAAATGAAATGAAATGAATCGGGCTTTAGGCCACCTTTGTGCACATCTAGGCTAAACTGGGCCAGGAGAACCTCCTGAGGATGGTGAGATGATTGAGATGACACTGTCCTCCAGACACAGGATTCGAAATTCGAACCCTGGCGGTCTGAGGCCGAGCACGCTACCTCTCGGTCTTCAAGTATGTAAAATGAGTGACACGTAAATACAATGTCATTCAAAATCTATTCTAATATCGGAATTTTGATACTCATTACTCTTTTAATATGTACTATTTAGCCCTTCAACCGCCAAATTATTCAATCTGATTTCCACCCACTTGAAGTTGTGTCTCGCTGACGCGATCCACAACTTCAAGTGAGTGAAAATTATTCATATTTGACAAAATGGAGGTGAACTATTTTCAAATATTGCTGATTGATGTCACATTTTATCTTTAACATGTTTAAAAGGTGGTTCTTAATGTGCTAATAAAAAAAGAAAACCCGAATATATGCGGCACCGGCGGTTAAAGGGTTTAAGGACAAATTAAAAGTTCGTAAACACCTATATTTTCATTCATTTTTTATTATACTGATATACATCATAAATATAAGCATATCAATTACCCAGCCCATAAGGGCTTATTAGTCAGCTATAGACGCGACAACACTTCAATGGTTCATCATTGACAATAGTATATGGAGCAAAATAAAGGTGGAGGTCCATCAACCAGCGTGCTACTTATTATCGATATGATATCGAGCATTATACATGATATAGTACTTCGTTAAAAGAAGCACTCACCTTACATCCACCGACGTTACTTTATTATTGATGTAATATATTGAGCATACATACAGTTTGTACACAGAGTCATTTTTCACCAGCCACATCTACATGATGCTGCCTTTATTATTATTATGTTAGTTCACCGTATACGACGCTGGCCGAACATTGACACACACTTGTGTCAGTGTCTATTGAGTTATCGCATCTCGGCAACTACGATACATAGACCCAATGGTGGGTTAGTATTGGCCCATCGTCTTCGACGTTGGCCCAACTTTAAAGTACCATCTCAAAGTACCATCTCGGCAGCACGACACACCGATTCAATGTTTGACCATTGATGGGCCAACGTCGTAGACGATGGCCCACCATTGGTCCAGCATTGGGTCAATGTGTCGTATTTGCCGGGATGTTTTCTGAGATGCGGCCAGGACGAGGGCTGTTAATCACCATGTTTATAATCACCTTGTCAAGAAGTTAATCAATGTGAACATGACGAGTGTCTGTGAGAAGGAAAAACTCAACCAAATTAATTACGGCACTTCATATTTTTTATTTCTTGGAAATCCTAATGAGTTTAGTAATATTTACAGTTCATTTCTCGGTCTGGTTCGTAATTATATTAGCAAATTTTTTTTTTTTTTTTAATAAATAATTTAAAAATTATCTTCTCAAATGCCCTCCCCTCTTCCAGGTTGCTAACAGCTTAACAATCTAGCGAATTTTAGAAATCGACCTAAATGCAAACTTTGAGATCGACTCAAAGCCCTACGGGTGACCAACGAGGTTATATAAAATAGGACGTGTTTCGAGTAGATTACATAATAAATCGTATCAATTCTGAGACACTAAGGACAACATTATTTAATGCCATATTTATTTTTGAGTCTGTTGTACTGATTTTAAAACCTCACTTCACAGAACAACTCAATTTCTTATTTCTCAAAAACAAATGTTTTGTCGAGCCAAAACATGTCGTTCTTGAGTCAAGCACCATTCGGATTAACATATAATTGAGTCATAATAAACATCATGTGTGATGGCAAGCCCTATTCAATAGCCATGGGTGATGGTAAAAACTCCACTTTAGATTTTGGACCGAACAGTTAAAACTGGAACGATTTTTATGGTGTTCAACTTTAGAACGCCACGTGACAACCGCACATAGTAATCTGCCTAACCCTTACAGTGCGGGGATCGACTTTAGAATCTGACGTCGAAAGTCGATCACCGTACCGAAAGAATTAAAATATGTATCATGGCCGTAGACCCATAACATGGGTATTCAAATGAAGCGGAAAGAGCCAGCAATCTCAAATTTAAAAAAAACTTTAGGTTTCCATGATTTATAAACACATATTTCAGCGCGGTAATGGTTAAAGCCTAACTAACAAGCCTGATACTTTCAGAGTTTGGTTGTTAAATTCAGATGTCAACTGTACGTCACACTCTAAGGTTGGGTTAATGAGGTCAACTCAAATCCTTGGTGCATCACACTGTAAACACTGTATATCTCTGTGTCCCCCTCTCTCTACCCTGTTTCCTGGGTTGACTGCACACCTCTGTGTCAGAATGGACCAGTCCAAACCCCTACTAATCACAGAGGCAGACGGGTGAGTTCATGTTCTTGTCACGGGAAACGTTTTAAGTGACAGGTTTAACTGACAATCAATTAATGAAATACGACCTTATTTTTTGTAAAACGGCCGGAAAATCCTGTGTGGGTGTTTTTTTGGAAACAGAAGACACGGCATGAATAATGCGCTCCCCATCTTAACTCTTTCAGTGCGGGGATCGTCTTTATACGTCAGAATCTGACGTCTGTTGACGTCAGATTCTGACGTATAGAAACGATCCCCGCATAAACCTAAAACCCGTACTAGTGCCCCACTATTAACCGTGTCGTCCTATCCGAGGCCGTTGACTGATGTATTTGCTTTACCCGAAAATCCCAACATGGCGGTGACTGGGAGCTATCACGATCCAAGATCCGAAAAATGTTCATAACTTTTTAATGACTGTGCGACCTCTGAGCTGAGCATGCGGACGTGGAGCCGAAATGTTACTGATTCTAAAAAAAACTAAAAAAAACTATTTTCGACCTAATTATTCAGCTATATATTCAGATATGACTGTACAAAGAAATGTCCCACGATTTTAAACGCGGTCAATCTGTGAGAAACCTGTTTCAGCCACTGGGGCTACCCCTGGGGCCCACCATTACCTAAAACCCTAGTGGTTCCCCATCATTCACAAAGCAATGCTTCTCTCTCAATATCAGGAATACACACCTTATTAGCATATAAACAAATCTACAGTCACTACAGTCCAAGGTCGCGACAAGGTCGGGCGTTGACCCGACCTTGTCGCGACCCTGTGAAACAGGAAACAACGGTTCTCCTCCTCTACCAGTGCACCCTCTCCTCTTGACCACATAAAATACACCGCTTTAATAACAGATTCCAGAACGTCTCCTTTGGTAAAAATCTAATCATACATCTATAAATTTATGCTACGTTTCTCCCATTTATACTGTTTTCTCAATTTTTTTGCCACTAGAAAAATATCATAGTTGTTTCATAGTTGTTGCTATTCTGAATTACCTTTACTACAATCGCCCGTGAACAACAAAGCACCGAAGAATATTCCCCTGAGAGGCAATATTTGTTTCACAAGTTCAATTTCCACAAACTGCTGATTTATATCAGGTACATAGGATCCGTTATTGTTTTTTTGTAATATATCTACGCGCCATATGTTGTGACTAACGGTCCAATTTAAAAAAAACAAATTACTTCTCTTTCAAATACAATCTCAAGACGAAATAATCATTCACTGTAGACAAGTGTATATTGAACGTGGTTTGTTGGTTTAGCGTTTGTATTTGCCATTTCCAAACACCATATATCTTTTAAGCAATATGTTAGCCAACCTTAATGTGGATAAGCCATCATTCTACAGCTGCACCCAGCAAAAATGATGCTTATTTAACGAGTCACCCCTCTTGTCTCAATCTGTCACATAGTCAGCCACCCCTCTTGTCTCAATCTGTCACATAGTGAGCCACCCCTCTTGTCTCAATCTGTCACATAGTGAGCCACCTCTCTTGTCTTAATCTGTCACATAGTGAGCCACCCCTCTTGTCTCAATCTGTCACATAGTGAGCCACCCCTCTTGTCTCAATCTGTCACACGAGCCACCCCTCTTGTCTCAATCTGTCACATAATGAGCCACCCCTCTTGTCTGTATCTGTCACATAGTAAGCCACCCCTCTTGTCTCAATCTGTCACATAGTGAGCCACCCCTCTTGTCCCAATCTGTCACATAGTGAGCCACCTCTCTTGTCTCAATCTGTCACATAGTGAGCCACCCCTCTTGTCTTAATCTGTCACGTCGGCCACCTCTCTTTTTGTTCCATGACTCGGCGTTTCTGTGAGCAGTTAGCAGATAATGTATCTACACAACAGCACAATGTGTGTGATTTATTGTGAGTGAGTGAGTGAGTGAGTGAGTGAGTGAGTGAGTGAGTGAGTGAGTGAGTGAGTGAGTGAGTGAGTGAGTGAGTGAGTGAGTGAGTGAGTGAGTGAGTGAGTGAGTGAGTGAGTGAGTGAGTGAGTGAGTGAGTGAGTGAGTGAGTGAGTGAGTGAGTGAGTGAGTGAGTGAGTGAGTGAGTGAGTGAGTGAGTGAGTGAGTGAGTGAGTGAGTGAGTGAGTGAGTGAGTGAGTGAGTGAGTGAGTGAGTGAGTGAGTGAGTGAGTGAGTGAGTGAGTGAGTGAGTGAGTGAGTGAGTGAGTGAGTGAGTGAGTGAGTGAGTGAGTGAGTGAGTGAGTATTTTGATCTCTATTCTTCATTGGATTCTATTAGGATAATAAAGACAATACTATAAGTGTTTTATTCAGTAAGTTGACCTGTAAAAAAGAACAAGCACTGATGTGGAGTGATTCAGAAGACATTCCGAAGCAAACAATAAGATCTCGTGCAGCCATGGAGCCGGGACACGCGAGGCAATGAAGCCAATGCTGGTTGTATGCTGGACCAGAGTCGCAGACAGTGGCCCTACATTAAAGCAGCAGTGGTTGAACTCATGTATAGGATGAGGAGGCTGTGATACTCATTGATTGCAGGGCCTGAGACCTGTGGTCAGTAATGCATCCACTGATTTCGTGACGAGGCCAGGTTCAGCCAAATGACTGCTCCCTTGAATCCGGGTGGATGTTTCTGTGTTTGCGTGCGCGGATCCCAGAGCCGGATGCCAAACCCTTTACATGCTGGAAATTACTTTTGTTCCTTTTAATTCATTTTAAATCAAAGCGATTTTTCTTAGAAAACATGGACTGACTGAATGATCGTACTAGTGGGTGAGTGTATAGCGAGTGTGTGTGAGTGATTGAGTGAGTGAGTGAGTGAGTGTGTGATCGGATGAGCGTGTGATTGAGTAATTGAGTGATTGAGTGTTTGAGTGTTTGAGTGATTGAGTGAGTGAGTGAGTGAGTGAGTGAGTGAGTGAGTGAGTGAGTGGGTGAGTGAGTGAGTGAGTGAGTGAGTGAGTGAGTGAGTGAGTGAGTGAGTGAGTGAGTGAGTGAGTGAGTGAGTGAGTGAGTGAGTGAGTGAGTGAGTGAGTGAGTGAGTGAGTGAGTGAGTGAGTGAGTGAGTGAGTGAGTGAGTGAGTGAGTGAGTGAGTGAGTGAGTGAGTGAGTGAGTGAGTGAGTGAGTGAGTGAGTGAGTGAGTGAGTGAGTGAGTGAGTTTGGGTGTTTGGGTGGATGGGTGGATGGGTGGGTGGGTGGGTGGGTGGGTGAGTGAGTGATTGATTGAGTGAGTGAGTGAGTGAGTGAGTGAGTGAGTGAGTGAGTGAGTGAGTGAGTGAGTGAGTGAGTGAGTGAGTGAGTGGGTGATTGATTGAGTGAGTGAGTGAGTGAGTGAGTGAGTGAGTGAGTGAGTGAGTGAGTGAGTGAGTGAGTGAGTGAGTGAGTGAGTGAGTGAGTGAGTGAGTGAGTGAGTGAGTGAGTGAGTGAGTGAGTGAGTGAGTGAGTGAGTGAGTGAGTGAGTGAGTGAGTGAGTGAGTGAGTGAGTGAGTGAGTGAGTGAGTGAGTGAGTGAGTGAGTGAGTGAGTGAGTGAGTGAGTGAGTGAGTGAGTGAGTGAGTGAGTGAGTGAGTGAGTGAGTGAGTGAGTGAGTGAGTGAGTGAGTGAGTGGTGTTTGGCTACTGTGTTTTTCTAAGATTTAAAAGTGACTGTTAAACACGATCGTATACAAAGTCGTTGGCCATATTATGTGATTACTCGATGC
>OZ024904.1:104486520-104540029 GCA_964017125.1 Flabesymbios commensalis | reverse complement strand
AGAGAGACACAACTGAGTGAAAATAAAAGTAGAAAACTTCAAGGGTGTGGGAGTTAATAATGCATGAATGTTCAATTTAGCTAACGAATATGAAGTGACATATGTGGCGGCAATCGTTCTTTTTGACATCGGGTTATTTCATCTCTGCTTACGTCGTAGCAAGGAGTATACCTTTTAAATTCCTTGGTCGTAGCCAAAGATGAAATGAGCTGATAGATGTCAAAAAACGATTGAAGCTGTAATAAACACAAACCTGGTTACTATATGTTCAAGTAAAGTTATGTTAAAGTTGATGATCAAAGGCTACAAGCAGACCAGCTCAGACAGGATTGTGGTAAAACTACCAAGTCAGACACCGGTTATTAATGTGGAGTCATTTATTACAAAAAAGGTAAACGATGTAGCGTTGCATGATAATGCCAGTTGCAGGTGTTACATACATTGTGTAATTGCCATGTTTTACGGTTAATTGAGTGTGATCCATTCCTGATTGTATCGCTGGAGCAATAAAAAACCTACTACAACTAAACAGATAGCGCTGATGAATTGTGATGGTCCACGCACACAAGAAAAACTACTCAGATCTCGCAATCAATGAGATAAAAGTGATTTCTGTCGCGTTCTGTATATCGCGGCATTGTCGTGACATTAAGAAACCAGAGATCCATATTATGCCCTACTCTTTTCGGTCTACTTATATCACTCACTCACTCACTCACTCACTCACTCACTCACTCACTCACTCACTCACTCACTTCACTCACTCACTCACTCACTCACTCACTCACTCACTCACTCACTCCACTCCCACTCACTCACTCACTCACTCACTCACTCACTCACTCACTCACTCACTCACTCACTCACTCACTCACTCACTCACTCACTCACTCACTCACTCACTCACTCACTCACTCACTCACTCACTCACTCACTCACTCACTCACTCACTCACTCACTCACTCACTCACTCACTCACTCACTCACTCACTCACTCCACTCACTCACTCACTCACTCACTCACTCACTCACTCACTCACTCTTCGTTGGTTCGTTTGCTCGTTCGTTCTGCCGCTCGATTGGCTGCTCTTTTGCTTTTAATTTGTTTGTTTATTATTTCATTGATTCATTTATTCCCCGCAAAAGACAAGGTATTCAGAAAGTATTACTTTCATAAAGAAGAATTATGCATTTCCGATACGTAAATCGTTGTATTTGTTACCCAGACGACAACAGCGAGACATTAATATCTGTGATGTTTTTAAGGTGGGTGCTTGACTCTTGATAAGATCATGGCAGATATACTGCTAATAGTGATTGCCAATCTCTCCACAATCACACGAGGCGATCTGGGCTGATCGGATTTAACGATAACAAAGACAAGAGAGTATATATAATCTACACTGCCTGTCAAAGAAAAACAGCAGTAACTGCTCACTTGAAAAGTAAGCAGTTACTGCTGTTTGTAAACACTTATGCAGGATACTTATGAGCTAGGAATATATTCCTCGTTATGAGCTAAATTATTTCTCCTGAAGACGACACGCCAAATACGTAAACGGCGAGTTTTTTCTACTCCTTGTATTATTCCAAGCAATCAATCTACTAGCAACTCCGTCTTTTATGGTAACTTTTTGCCACTCGGAAAACAATCAACCGGACTGGAAGAATGTGAAGACAAAAGCAAGTGACAAAAAGTAGGTTGAGTAACAAACGATCGGACGGAGGAACAAATTTCAGCTGTTGAAAATCAGAGTTAGTTTAAACCGAAATGCAGAGGAAAACAAGAAAACTGACAGTAAGATATAAAAAGCGAGGTAAAATAATATATTAAATTGATGAATAAAGAGAATACAAGCGCGTTTTTTGCCAAACTGCATGCGCCAACGTGTATTGCAAATAATCTGTTGCGACGCAAGCGCGAACGCGCAGGCGGCGACAGAACGTGAACAAACGCGAATTCGACGCGAAGTTTCTGGATTTTCCATGCTAAACCGGGGCGAACGCGACAAAAATCTAACCATTTTGGAACTTTCCGCGAAAAGAAGACCTTGGGTCTGCATGGTGCGGTCCTGTAGGAGTTAACTCACACTTGACGTGGCTCCTGCTGTCATCAAGTGGTCGTCAAGCCGCAGTCCACCGTGATTCACTAAAAGGGGAAACGTAATTTCCGTATCGATCAATATTGGCGATGGTATAGATGATTGCACAATAGTTATGTAACCACAAAAACCAGAGCTGGGATCTAGATGTATTCAATCAAGATAATCCCAATCAGCAATGGACATTTTTAGCCTCAAATTGTCACAAAATGTTATGATTCTTAATAAAATACGGAGTAAATAAATGGATTTAAAACATAACCTTTGGCTAATTAAAAAAATGAAGTTTGTTACTAATAATAATTTTTCATAATTTCAAATTTTGCATTGCCCGGTGTAACATGTGTACGTGCACATGCGATACATATAGACCAATGTAAATGAGACTGCAGTATACACCACCCTCGTACATAAAGTGACACTCCACTGTCCGTGGGTAATAACGTCTCTATGAGGGTGAGGTAATCCGCTCGCATGGCCCATCCCACAAGATATCGACGGAAATAAAGGCAATTTACACCAGGCACGCCTACAAGATATCCACTGTTTCGCAATTGATTGATACATTTTAAGTTGATTCCGCAATAATAAGCTCATTCGCTCATATTCCGCAGAGTTTTACTACATGGACAGGGGAGGGGGGGGGGGGGAGCGATGGAACTTTGTGTGCCTAATGTATACCATTCGACAAATGTGTTCAGCTTGATGCATTTAAAAACGTATTGATATCAATATTAAAATTAACACGAGCCTGCTCAGACTGACTGATGGGGTTAACATTCCGCGACCCACAACTTTAAGTGGGTGAAAATTACTCATATGTGTTTAATTGGAAACCAAACATTTGCAAATCGTGAAGGTAAAATACATATTTTGTTCCCGATGACAATGATTTAATTGGGTAATACAACGGACTTACGACTATAATCACACTTAGGGGGTTAATGCTTAAAGCGCTGAATTTTTCTATAAAAAAAGATGGAGACCAAATGGTCTAAGTTAAAAAATACGCTGTATAATTTTACAAAATTTCCAGGTCTGTTGGGATTCTTTTTAAAAATATTGTTTGCGAAATTTCATGACGGAGACATCAACGGAAACCATACGATCCTGGTTGATCCATTTTAATGTGACTTTTTATTTGGGTATATACGATGAGAAACGATGCAGCCTGGCTGGCTCATCATCTACGACACTGGCTCAACATCACACCGACATTAGACCAACGTGTCGTGTTAGCTATGGATGTGCGCCAGACACACCGGAATCCCGTTGGTTTTATCTCCCTCTGGAGTAAACAGATCACTCATCACTTCACTTATACAGGGATTTCATTGTCTCCTGTGAGGGCAAATAAAGAGTGGATCACTCGTATTAAACCTGCTTACCACGTCACCCCGTATAGCAGCCATACCCATTTTTTCACTATGTCTTCGACATCAACAGCTGATCAAAGAGCCATGTTTCATGAGAAACGTTAAAACCTTTTTAACTTTACTAATAAAAATATAGTCAAGATAACTTAGACTGGAGGTTTTTAGTATGGAGACCCCAGGGCTGATCTATGGTGTTTTGCTGTCGTATGTCCACTTTAAGTTTGTGGTGATCAGGGTTCCCAGCATTTGATGTAGCAAAATCACCTGTTTTTCCCCCGACTTTTTCCCTGGTGAATTTTCGACATTTCATAGGTCATATTCACCAGAGCCACCAAGCTAGACACAGAAAAGGAAGGATATCCACAACAAAAAGCCACCATAGCCAATCATTACTATTCACTGAATATGTCATTCGGTTATGAAAAAAGCAACAGACTGATGTCACAAACACTTCCTCTGTTGGGCAAGTGAACATAATAAAATTCCCTGACTTTTCCCAGATTTGAAGCCCTTTCCTGAAATTTACTGCCTGGAAAACTTGAAACTTATTTGCAGGTTTTGCAGGGTGACTGGGAACCCTGGTGAAATGTATCATAATAAAATATAATTAAATACAAAAGATATATAATTAAAAAAAAAAAAATCTTTTTATGTTTTGATAAATCCTATCCCACATCATAGATCCCATCCCACTGACAGCTTGAAAAAATCTTATTTTAGTTGTGCAGTAAATTTATTTATCTTACAGAAATAATAGAGAGCTAAGATTAGATCTAACGATAAGAGAAGATAAGATAAGATCTATCAGACAGATTTTTATTGGGACGGGACCTTAACTTTAAATCTGTGTGTCCAGCCAGCATGGACATCACCCAGCATTTTCCTTACTGCTCCATGTTATCCCCGTCCATCTGATTAAGTCCTGTGCACTTGCCAGATAGATCCTGTTTGGCCCGTGTTGTCTCTCCTCGTATCGGATTAACCCTTAGAACGCTGAAATATTGTTGTATCAACCATGGAGACCAAAATGGTTAATTCAATTTAAAATCCTCATAAATGTCTTAGTTAGCTCTTTCCGCTTTTTTTGAATACCTTTGTTATGGGTCTACGGCCATTCTAAATATATTATTTTTTGCACTCTGGTAATCGACTTTACAGGTCAGAATCTGACGTCTGTAGACTCAGATTCTGACGTCTAAAGTCGCTCCCACGCTGTAAGGGATCAACCCAGTCCACCTATTTTTTTTCACTGTCCATTTGTTTTACGTGAAACATAATTATAAAGATGATTATCGGAGATTATAGCCCCGGTGAAATGTTTGCCACTCTTTTTTATTAACTTTAAACTGGGATTCTTGTCGCAATGTCCAGCTCTAAACGATCAAAAATGTATATTTGTGAAAATAGAAATCTCCTGAATTGAGGCATTCGACTAAAAATACATGTTTCGCGAATTGATACATCCATTTCGATGGCATTGTATTTGATATAAACCGAGCTTGAAGATGTAGGCCTATATATATATAGTCCTGTAAGATTGCGGGGTAAATTTACTGGTTTGATATTAACATTTAAAGTTAACTGGCCATTAGATCAAATTAAGCATGTTATATTTGATTAAAATTAGGTATGTTCTATTTGATTGTGTACTTTAGTGGATTTATACTACTAAGTGATATAATTTAATTTTCCACCCATTTGAATGTGTGTCTCGCTACCGCAATAGGCCTACACAACTTCAAGTATGTAAAGTGACTGACACGTATATACAATTTCATTCAAAATCTATTCTAATATCGGAATTTTGATACTCATTACTCTTTAAATATGTACTATTTAACCCTTTAACCGCCAAATTATTCAATCTGATTTCCACCCACTTGAAGTTGTGTCTCGCTGACGCGATCCACAACTTCAAGTGAGTGAAAATTATTCAGATTTGACAAAATGAAGGTGGGAACTGTTTTCAAATATTCCTGATTGACGTCACATTTTATCTTTAACATGTTTAAAAGGTGGTTCTTAATGTGCTAATAAAAAAAACCGAATATATGCGGCACCGGCGGTTAAAGGGTTTAAGGACAAATTAAAAGTTCGTAAACACCTATATTTTCATTCATTTTTTATTATACTGATATACATCATAAATATAAGCATATCAATTACCCAGCCCATAAGGGCTTATTAGTCAGCTATAGACGCGACAACACTTCAATGATTCATCATTGACAATAGTATATGGAGCAAAATAAAGGTCGAGGTCCATCAACCAGCGTGCTACTTATTATTGATATGATATTGAGCATTATACATGATATAGTACTTCGTTAAAAGATGCACTCACCTTACATCCACTGACGTTACTTTATTATTGATGTAATATATTGAGCATACATACAGTTTGTACACAGAGTCATTTTTCACCAGCCACATTTACATGATGCTGCCTGTATTATTATTATTATGTCAGTTCACCGTATACGACGCTGGCCGAACATTGACACACTTGGGTCAGTGTCTATTGAGTTATCGCATCTCGGCTACTACGATACATAGACCCAATGGTGGGTTAGTATTGGCCCATCGTCTTCGACGTTGGCCCAACCTTAAACTAACGTTGAGTCAAAGTACCATCTCGGCAACACGACACACCGATTCAATGTTTGACCAATGCTGGGCCAACGTCGTAGACAATGGCCCAACATTGGTCCAGCATTGGGTCAATGTGTCGTATTTGCTGGGATGTTTTCTGAGATGCGGCCAGGACGAGGGCTGTTAATCACCATGTTTATAATCACCTTGTCAAGAAGTTAATCAATGTGAACATGACGAGTGTCTGTGAGAAGGAAAAACTCAACCAAATTAATTACGGCACTTCATATTTTTTATTTCTCGGAAATCCTAATGAGTTTAGTAATATTTACAGTTCATTTTCTCGGTCTGGTTCGGAATTATATTAGTAAAATTTTTTTTTTTTTTTTATTAAATAATTAGTTTTAAATATTTGACTTCTCAAATGCCCTCCCCTCTTCCAGGTTGCTGACAGCTTAACAATCTAGCGAATTTTAGAAATCGACCTAAATGCAAACTTTGAGATCGACTCAAAGCCCTACGGGTGACCAACGAGGTTATATAAAATAGGACGTGTTTCGAGTAGATTACATAATAAATCGTATCAATTCTGTGACACTAAAGACAACATTATTTAATGCCATATTTATTTTTGAGTCTGTTGTGCTGATTTTAAAACCTCACTTCACAGAACAACTCAATTTCTTATTTCTCAAAAACAAATGTTTTGTCGAGCCAAAACATGTCGTTCTTGAGTCAAGCACCATTCGGATTAACATATAATTGAGTCATAATAAACATCATGTGTGATGGCAAGCCCTATTCAATAGCCATGGGTGATGGTAAAAACTCCACTTTAGATTTTGGACCGAACAGTTAAAACTGGAACGATTTTTATGGTGTTCAACTTTAGAACGCCACGTGACAACCGCACATAGTAATCTGCCTAACCCTTACAGTGCGGGGATCGACTTTAGAATCTGACGTCGAAAGTCGATCACCGCACCGAAAGAATTAAAATATGTATCATGGCCGTAGACCCATAACATGGGTATTCAAATGAAGCGGAAAGAGCCAGCAATATCAAATTTAAAAAAAACTTTAGGTTTTCATGGTTTATAAACACATATTTCAGCGCGGTAATGGTTAAAGCCTAACTAACAAGCCTGATACTTTCAGAGTTTGGTTGTTAAATTCAGATGTCAACTGTACGTCACACTCTAAGGTTGGGTTAATGAGGTCAACTCTAAATCCTTGGTGCATCACACTGTAAACACTGTATATCTCTGTGTCCTGGGTTGACTGCACACCTCTGTGTCAGAATGGACCAGTCCAAACCCCTACTCATCACAGAGGCAGACGGGTGAGTTCATGTTCTTGTCACGGGAAACGTTTTAAGTGACAGGTTTAACTGACAATCAATTAATGAAATACGACCTTATTTCTTGTAAAACGGCCGGAAAATCCTGTGTGGGTGTTTTTTGCAAACAGAAGACACGGCATGAATAATGCGCTCCCCATCTTAACTCTTTCAGTGCGGAGATCGTATTTATACGTCAGAATCTGACGTCTGTTGACGTCAGATTCTGACGTATAGAAACGATCCCCGCATAAACCTAAAACCCGTACTGGTGCCCCACTATTAACCGTGTCGTCCTCTCCGAGGCCGTTGACTGATGTATTTACTTTACCCGAAAATCCCAACAAGGCGGTGACTGGGAGCTATCACAATCCAAGATCCGAAAAATGTTCATAACTTTTCGATGACTGTGCCACCTCTGAGCTGAGCATGCGGGCGTGGAGCCGAAATGTTACTGATTCTAAACTATTTTCGACTTAATTATTCAGCTATATATTCAGATATGACAGTCCGAAGAAATGTCCCACGAATTTAAACGCGGTCAATCTGTGGCTGAAACCTGTTTCAGCCACTGGGGATACCCCTGGGGCCCACCAATACCTAAAACCCTACTGGTTCCCCATCATTCACAAAGCAATGCTTCTCTCTCAATATCAGGAATACACACCTTATTAGCATATAAACAAATCTACAGTCACTACAGTCCAAGGTCGGGACAAGGTCGGGCGTTGACCCGACCTTGTCGCGACCCTGTGAAACAGGAAACAACGGTTCTCCTCCTCTACCAGTGCACCCTCTCCTCTTGACCACATAAAATACACCGCTTTAATAACAGATTCCAGAACGTCTCCTTTGGTAAAAATCTAATCATACATCTATAAATTTATGTTACGTTTCTCCGATTTATACTGTTTTCTCAATTTTTTTGCCACTAGAAAAATATCATAGTTGTTTCATAGTTGTTGCTATTCTGAATTACCTTTACTACAATCGCCCGTGAACAACAAAGCACCGAAGAATATTCCCATGAGAGGCAATATTTGTTTCACAAGTTCAATTTCCCCAAACTGCTGATTTATATCAGGTACATAGGATCCGTTATTGTTTTTTTTTGTAATATATCTACGCGCCATATGTTGTGACTAACGGTCCAATTTAAAAAAAACAAATTACTTCTCTTTCAAATACAATCGCAAGACGAAATAATCATTCACTGTAGACAAGTGTATATTGAACGTGGTTTGTTGGTTTAGCGTTTGTATTGGCCATTTTCAAACACCATACATCTTCTAAGCAATATGTTAGCCAACCTTAATGTGGATAAGCCATCATTCTACAGCTGCACCCAGCAACAATGATGCTTATCTAATGAGCCACCCCTCTTGTCTCAATCTGTCACGTGAGCCACCTCTCTTGTCTCAATCTGTCACATAGTGAGCCACCCCTCTTGTCTCAATCTGTCACATAGTGAGCCACCCCTCTTGACTCAATCTGTCACATAGTGAGCCACCCCTCTTGTCTCAATCTGTCACGTAGTGAGCCACCCCTCTTGTCTCAATCTGTCACATAGTGAGCCACCCCTCTTGTCTAAATCTGTCACGTAGTGAGCCACCCCTCTTGTCTCAATCTGTCACATAGTGAGCCACCCCTCTTGTCTCAATCTGTCACATAGTGGGCCACCCCTCTTGTCTCAATCTGTCACGTAGTGAGCCACCCCTCTTGTCTCAATCTGTCACATAGTGAGCAACCCCTCTTGTCTCAATCTGTCACATAGTGAGCTACCCCTCTTGTCTCAATCTGTCACATAGTGAGCCACCCCTCTTGTCTCAATCTGTCACATAGTGAGCCACCCCTCTTGTCTCAATCTGTCACATAGTGGGCCACCCCTCTTGTCTCAATCTGTCACGTAGTGAGCCACCCCTCTTGTCTCAATCTGTCACATAGTGAGCCACCCCTCTTGTCTCAATCTGTCACATAGTGAGCCACCCCACTTGTCTCAATCTGTCACGTAGTGAGCTACCCCTCTTGTCCCAATCTGTCACATAGTGAGCCACCCCTCTTGTCTCAATCTGTCACGTGGGCCACCCCTCTTGTCTCAATCTGTCACATAGTGAGCCACCCCTCTTGTCTCAATCTGTCACGTAGTGAGCCACCCCTCTTGTCTCAATCTGTCACATAGTGAGCCACCCCTCTTGTCTCAATCTGTCACGTAGTGAGCCACCCCTCTTGTCTCAATCTGTCACATAGTGAGCCACCCCTCTTGTCTCAATCTGTCACATAGTGAGCCACCCCTCTTGTCTCAATCTGTCACATAGAGAGCCACCCCTCTTGTCTCAATCTGTCACATAGAGAGCCACCCCTCTTGTCTCAATCTGTCACATAGTGAGCCACCCCTCTTGTCTCAATCTGTCACATAGTGAGAAACCCCTCTTGTCTCAATCTGTCACATAGTGAGCCACCCCTCTTGTCTCAATCTGTCACGTGGGCCACCCCTCTTGTCTCAATCTGTCACATAGTGAGCCACCCCTCTTGTCCCAATCTGTCACATAGTGAGCCACCCTCTTGTCTCAATCTGTCACATAGTGAGCCACCCCTCTTGTCTCATTCTGTCACATAGTGAGCCACCCCTCTTGTCTCGATCTGTCACATAGTGAGTCACCCCTCTTGTCTCAATCTGTCACATAGTGAGCCACCCCTCTTGTCTCAATCTGTCACATAGGGAGCCACCCCTCTTGTCTCAATCTGTCACATAGTGAGTCACCCCTCTTGTCCCAATCTGTCACATAGTGAGCCACCCCTCTTGTCTCAATCAGTCACATAGTGAGCCACCCCTCATGTCTCAATCTGTCACATAGTGAGTCACCCCTCTTGTCTCAATCTGTCACATAGTGAGCCACCCCTCTTGTCTCAATCTGTCACATAGTGAGCAACCCCTCTTGTCTCAATCTGTCACATAGTGAGCTACCCCTCTTGTCTCAATCTGTCACATAGTGAGCCACCCCTCTTGTCTCAATCTGTCACACAGTGGGCCACCCCACTTGTCTCAATCTGTCACATAGTGAGCCACCCCTCTTGTCTCAATCTGTCACGTGAGCCACCCCTCTTGTCTCAATCTGTTACATAGTGAGCAACCCCTCTTGTCTCAATCTGTCACATAGTGAGCTACCCCTCTTGTCTCAATCTGTCACATAGTGAACCACCCCTCTTGTCTCTATCTGTCACATAGAGAGCCACCCCTCTTGTCTCAATCTGTCACATAGTGAGCCACCCCTCTTGTCTCAATCTGTCACATAGTGAGCCACCCCTCTTGTCTCAATCTGTCACGTGAGCCACCCCTCTTGTCTCAATCTGTCACATAGTGAGCAACCCCTCTTGTCTCAATCTGTCACATAGTGAGCTACCCCTCTTGTCTCAATCTGTCACATAGTGAGCCACCCCTCTTGTCTCAATCTGTCACATAGTGAGCCACCCCTCTTGTCTCAATCTGTCACATAGTGGGCCACCCCTCTTGTCTCAATCTGTCACGTAGTGAGCCACCCCTCTTGTCTCAATCTGTCACATAGTGAGCCACCCCTCTTGTCTCAATCTGTCACATAGTGAGCCACCCCTCTTGTCTCAATCTGTCACGTAGTGAGCTACCCCTCTTGTCCCAATCTGTCACATAGTGAGCCACCCCTCTTGTCTCAATCTGTCACGTGGGCCACCCCTCTTGTCTCAATCTGTCACATAGTGAGCCACCCCTCTTGTCTCAATCTGTCACGTAGTGAGCCACCCCTCTTGTCTCAATCTGTCACATAGTGAGCCACCCCTCTTGTCTCAATCTGTCACATAGTGAGCTACCCCTCTTGTCTCAATCTGTCACATAGAGAGCCACCCCTCTTGTCTCAATCTGTCACATAGTGAGCCACCCCTCTTGTCTCAATCTGTCACATAGTGAGAAACCCCTCTTGTCTCAATCTGTCACATAGTGAGCCACCCTCTTGTCTCAATCTGTCACGTGGGCCACCCCTCTTGTCTCAATCTGTCACATAGTGAGCCACCCCTCTTGTCTCAATCTGTCACATAGTGAGCCACCCTCTTGTCTCAATCTGTCACATAGTGAGCCACCCCTCTTGTCTCATTCTGTCACATAGTGAGCCACCCCTCTTGTCTCGATCTGTCACATAGTGAGTCACCCCTCTTGTCTCAATCTGTCACATAGTGAGCCACCCCTCTTGTCTCAATCTGTCACATAGGGAGCCACCCCTCTTGTCTCAATCTGTCACATAGTGAGTCACCCCTCTTGTCCCAATCTGTCACATAGTGAGCCACCCCTCTTGTCTCAATCAGTCACATAGTGAGCCACCCCTCATGTCTCAATCTGTCACATAGTGAGTCACCCCTCTTGTCTCAATCTGTCACATAGTGAGCCACCCCTCTTGTCTCAATCTGTCACATAGTGAGCAACCCCTCTTGTCTCAATCTGTCACATAATGAGCTACCCCTCTTGTCTCAATCTGTCACATAGTGAGCCACCCCACTTGTCTCAATCTGTCACATAGTGAGCAACCCCTCTTGTCTCAATCTGTCACATAGTGAGCTACCCCTCTTGTCTCAATCTGTCACATAGTGAGCCACCCCTCTTGTCTCAATCTGTCACATAGTGAGCCACCCCTCTTGTCTCAATCTGTCACATAGTGGGCCACCCCACTTGTCTCAATCTGTCACATAGTGAGCCACCCCTCTTGTCTCAATCTGTCACGTGAGCCACCCCTCTTGTCTCAATCTGTCACATAGTGAGCAACCCCTCTTGTCTCAATCTGTCACATAGTGAGCTACCCCTCTTGTCTCAATCTGTCACATAGTGAGCCACCCCTCTTGTCTCAATCTGTCACATAGTGAGCCACCCCTCTTGTCTCAATCTGTCACATAGTGGGCCACCCCTCTTGTCTCAATCTGTCACATAGTGAGCCACCCCTCTTGTCTCAATCTGTCACATAGTGGGCCACCCCACTTGTCTCAATCTGTCACATAGTGAGCTACCCCTCTTGTCTCAATCTGTCACATAGTGAGCCACCCCTCTTGTCTCAATATGTCACATAGTGAGCCACCCCTCTTGTCTCAATCTGTCACACCAGCCACCACTCTTGTCTCAATCTGTCACATAGTGAGCCACCCCTCATGTCTCAATCTGTCACATAGCGAGTCACCCCTCTTGTCTCAATCTGTCACATAGTGAGCCACCCCTCTTGTCTCAATCTGTCACATAGTGAGCCACCCCTCTTGTCTCAATCTGTCACATAGTGGGCCACCCCACTTGTCTCAATCTGTCACATAGTGAGCCACCCCTCTTGTCTCAATCTGTCACGTGAGCCAACCCTCTTGTCTCAATCTGTCACATAGTGAGCCACCTTTTTTGTCTCAATCTTTCATATAGTGAGCCACCCCTCTTGTCTCAATCTGTCACATAGTGAGCCACCTTTTTTGTCTCAATCTGTCATATAGTGAGCCACCCCTCTTGTCTCAATCTGTCACATAGTGAACCACCTTTTTTGTCTCAATCTGTCATATAGTGAGCCACCCCTCTTGTCTCAATCTGTCACATAGTGAGTCACACCTCTTGTCTCAATCTGTCACATAGTGAGTCACACCTCTTGTCTCAGTCTGTCACATAGTGAGTCACACCTCTTGTCTCAGTCTGTCACATGGTGAACACCACTCTTGTCTCAATCTTGTCTCAATCTTGTCACGTGGGCCGCCTCACTTTTTTTCCGTGACTCGGCGTTTCTGTGAGCAGTTAGCAGATAATGCCTTAAGAAGACAGCACAATGTGTGTGGTTTAGAGTCCATGTCCCAATGATGTTTCCTACACTGGGTGTGGGCTTGACAACCCAGACAGGTAGACAAAAATATATATGAACGTTTTAAAATTGAAAAATAAAAGAAATATAGGTGAAAGACAAAGTAGGCAGACAAGTAGGCTGGTGGGTGTGAGTGTGCGAATGAGTGAGTGAGTGAGTGAGTGAGTGAGTGAGTGAGTGAGTGAGTGAGTGAGTGAGTGAGTGAGTGAGTGAGTGAGTGAGTGAGTGAGTGAGTGAGTGAGTGAGTGAGAGAGTGAGTGAGTGAGTGAGTGAGTGAGTGAGTGAGTGAGTATTTTGATCTCTATTCTTCATTGGATTCTATTAGGATAATAAAGACAATACTATAAGTGTTTTTTTCAGTAAGTTGACCGGTAAAAAAGAACAAGCACTGATGTGGAGTGATTCAGAAGACATTCCGAAGCAAACAATAAGATCTCGTGCAGCCATGGAGCCGGGAAACGCGAGGCAATGAAGCCAATGCTGGTTTTATGTTGGACCAGCGTCGCAGACGGTGGCCCTACATTAAAACAGCAGTGGTTGAACCCATGTATAGGATGGGGAGGCTGTGATACTCATTGCAGGGCCTGAGACCTGTGGTCAGTAATGCATCCACTGATTTCGTGACGAGGCCAGGTTCAGCCAAATGACTGCTCCCTTGAATCCGGGTGGATGTTTCTGTGTTTGCGTGCGCGGATCCCAGAGCGGATGCCAGACCCTTTACATGCTGGGAATTACTTTTGTTCCTTTTAATTCATTTTAAATCAAAGCGATTTTTCCTAGAAAATATGGACTGACTGAATGATCGCATTAGTGGGTGAGTGTATAGAGAGCGTGTGTGAGTGATTGAGTGAGTGAGTGAGTGAGTGTGGGATTGGATGAGCGTGTGATTGAGTGATTGAGTGAGTGAGTGGGTGAGTGAGTGAGTGAGTGAGTGAGTGAGTGAGTGAGTGAGTGAGTGAGTGAGTGAGTGAGTGAGTGATTGAGTGATTGAGTGAGTGAGTGAGTGAGTGAGTGAGTGAGTGAGTGAGTGAGTGAGTGAGTGAGTGAGTGAGTGAGTGAGTGAGTGAGTGAGTGAGTGAGTGAGTGAGTGTAATGTTTTCGGCTACTGTATTTTTCTAAGATTTTATAGTGACTGTTAAACACGATCGTATACAAAGTCGTTGGCCATATTATGTGATCACTCGATGCTACCTTTCAAACAGTCACCTGTGCTTTTAAATTCTAGAAATAATTTAACAACATATCAGAATCTGCGAAGCTATTACGGACAGCTCCCTACTGAGGCTGACAAAACCCCCGCACATGTTTGTCACTCGCTCCGAGTTTATGTAATTTGAACGTTCATCTGACACCGTGATTTAGAAATCAGCTTGTATAGACGTCGTGCGTGAGAAAATCACAATTTGTACATCTAATAATTGTATAGGTCGTAGGTCGAAGGGTAGTGGGTCTAGAGGGCCTGATTCTTTTAAATCAAGTAAACAAGGGGTTTATTACTCTTGTCTTATAATATATGCATGACTCTAATCTCCGGCATGACAGACACTAGACCAGAAACCCGTCCGTGTTTGCGCAGGCATTATCAAAGGCTAATTTACCAATACGTGTCAATGGTCCAGAAAGAGGAATTTTTATTTTATATCCTTCGGGAAAAAGCAATCTCATCTTACGCAGGGAAAAAATATAAAATGCATATGGCCAAATGTAATAAAAAAAAAATTCCGGGAAAAGTCCCATTAGATTAAAACAGATTCTGAACACTCGCAAATAAAAGGACCTCCACTTTAAGTAAAGAACGAGATAACAGCTTTCAACTCAGTTAAAACTAATAAAAAATAATGCAAAAAGATCTAACTTGCGTATATGTTATTATTATGGTGATTATGAAGAGAACAAATCTGGCGCAGACTAGTTTGTGAATGAGAACGAGAAGCACGGGCCTCGTTCCCACTGAATTATGACGGATGGATCGGGAAGATAATTTGCTAAAATGGCTGTTTTGTCTGCTTGTAGTTCTTCTGAATGCCGGGCACGGACCATCTCCTATGAGCTAGACAAGTTTTTGTCTATATTTGCACAAGTAGACGCATGATGCTACTCTGTCATTATTCTTATTGGAAGGAGCTACTGTCAACAGTATGAAGCGTGAGACAGACGGGTGAGTGAGTGAGTGAGTGAGTGAGTGAGTGAGTGAGTGAGTGAGTGAGTGAGTGAGTGAGTGAGTGAGTGAGTGAGTGAGTGAGTGAGTGAGTGAGTGAGTGAGTGAGTGAGTGAGTGAGTGAGTGAGTGAGTGAGTGAGTGAGTGAGTGAGTGAGTGAGTGAGTGAGTGAGTGAGTGAGTGAGGAAAAACTTTGTTTCAACATTTTAAATTATGTTTTACCTTTTTCGTGACGTTATACTGAAGGGTTGTTGTCTAGTCCAGTAAGATCTGTGTTTTTTGAGACATTGTGAACTTATGGAAATATTCATGTTAAGAGCAAGTATGTCTGTCAGCTTTTTTATATCTTCACCCTCTTGAAGTTGTGTCTCGCTATCGCGCCCCACGTTATCTAAATTATCTAAGTCATATATTAAGTCTGTTTAATTAAACTTGCAGAGATAAGGCATCAATGACATAAATATATCGAATGCAACAAGACTATTGTGTAATTTTCAATAATTATAATAGCACAGCAGCCATTGAATATTACTGAGTATTACTGAGTAATCACCTTTTAAACTATTATGTAAGGGTAAACCCATGTAGTGCTAGACACGTTCATAATTATGGTCAACAACATTTATTTTATTTAAACCTATATGCCGCATAACAGCAACACTTAAAAATACCTGGCCTTCAATTTGACATAAAAAAAATCCTTTACTTGAAGCTGTGGATCGGATCAATGAAAAATTTATAATGTGAAAACGTGGCATTTAAATGGATACAACCAATACAAATGTTGAGAAATTGAAATAGGCGCCACCAGCACTCTAAGGGTTCACCCATTCAGCGTTGGGGACGTCTTTAGACGTCAGAATCTGACGTCTAAAGACGTCAGATTCTGACCTCTAAAATAGGTCCCCTCACTGAAAGTGTCAAATATGTATAATGGCCGTAGACCCATAACATAGATATTCGAATGAAGATGAAAGACATTTGTGATAATTTCAAATTGAAAATAACCCTTTTTTCTCTTTTTGGTTTGTAGGAATATTTCAGCGTTGTGAGGGGTTAATATAATACCATGACTGGCAATGCTATTGAGTGACATGTACCATTCAATCAGTCATATGATTCACTGCCAGCTTAATTCGTCTGATGTCTGAAGCGGAGCGCTCACCGACCTGTAATTACTTGATCAGGATGGTCAGAGTGACTGACCATACAATGTAATATACTCGTCAATCACTGACTACTGGATAATTTAAACAGAGAAAAAATCAAAAGGTCAAGGACAAATGAATGACAGATGCTTATGAGTGAGTGAGTGAGTGAGTGAGTGAGTGAGTGAGTGAGTGAGTGAGTGAGTGAGTGAGTGAGTGAGTGAGTGAGTGAGTGAGTGAGTGAGTGAGTGAGTGAGTGAGTGAGTGAGTGTAATGTTTTCGGCTACTGTATTTTTCTAAGATTTTATAGTGACTGTTAAACACGATCGTATACAAAGTCGTTGGCCATATTATGTGATCACTCGATGCTACCTTTCAAACAGTCACCTGTGCTTTTAAATTCTAGAAATAATTTAACAACATATCAGAATCTGCGAAGCTATTACGGACAGCTCCCTACTGAGGCTGACAAAACCCCCGCACATGTTTGTCACTCGCTCCGAGTTTATGTAATTTGAACGTTCATCTGACACCGTGATTTAGAAATCAGCTTGTATAGACGTCGTGCGTGAGAAAATCACAATTTGTACATCTAATAATTGTATAGGTCGTAGGTCGAAGGGTAGTGGGTCTAGAGGGCCTGATTCTTTTAAATCAAGTAAACAAGGGGTTTATTACTCTTGTCTTATAATATATGCATGACTCTAATCTCCGGCATGACAGACACTAGACCAGAAACCCGTCCGTGTTTGCGCAGGCATTATCAAAGGCTAATTTACCAATACGTGTCAATGGTCCAGAAAGAGGAATTTTTATTTTATATCCTTCGGGAAAAAGCAATCTCATCTTACGCAGGGAAAAAATATAAAATGCATATGGCCAAATGTAATAAAAAAAAAAATCCGGGAAAAGTCCCATTAGATTAAAACAGATTCTGAACACTCGCAAATAAAAGGACCTCCACTTTAAGTAAAGAACGAGATAACAGCTTTCAACTCAGTTAAAACTAATAAAAAATAATGCAAAAAGATCTAACTTGCGTATATGTTATTATTATGGTGATTATGAAGAGAACAAATCTGGCGCAGACTAGTTTGTGAATGAGAACGAGAAGCACGGGCCTCGTTCCCACTGAATTATGACGGATGGATCGGGAAGATAATTTGCTAAAGTGGCTGTTTTGTCTGCTTGTAGTTCTTCTGAATGCCGGGCACGGACCATCTCCTATGAGCTAGACAAGTTTTTGTCTATATTTGCACAAGTAGACGCATGATGCTACTCTGTCATTATTCTTATTGGAAGGAGCTACTGTCAACAGTATGAAGCGTGAGACAGACGGGTGAGTGAGTGAGTGAGTGAGTGAGTGAGTGAGTGAGTGAGTGAGTGAGTGAGTGAGTGAGTGAGTGAGTGAGTGAGTGAGTGAGTGAGTGAGTGAGTGAGTGAGTGAGTGAGTGAGTGAGTGAGTGAGTGAGTGAGTGAGTGAGTGAGTGAGTGAGTGAGTGAGTGAGTGAGTGAGTGAGTGAGTGAGTGAGTGAGTGAGTGAGTGAGTGAGGAAAAACTTTGTTTCAACATTTTAAATTATGTTTTACCTTTTTCGTGACGTTATAGTGAAGGGTTGTTGTCTAGTCCAGTAAGATCTGTGTTTTTTGAGACATTGTGAACTTATGGAAATATTCATGTTAAGAGCAAGTATGTCTGTCAGCTTTTTTATATCTTCACCCTCTTGAAGTTGTGTCTCGCTATCGCGCCCCACGTTATCTAAATTATCTAAGTCATATATTAAGTCTGTTTAATTAAACTTGCAGAGATAAGGCATCAATGACATAAATATATCGAATGCAACAAGACTATTGTGTAATTTTCAATAATTATAATAGCACAGCAGCCATTGAATATTACTGAGTATTACTGAGTAATCACCTTTTAAACTATTATGTAAGGGTAAACCCATGTAGTGCTAGACACGTTCATAATTATGGTCAACAACATTTATTTTATTTAAACCTATATGCCGCATAACAGCAACACTTAAAAATACCTGGCCTTCAATTTGACATAAAAAAAAACCTTTACTTGAAGCTGTGGATCGGATCAATGAAAAATTTATAATGTGAAAACGTGGCATTTAAATGGATACAACCAATACAAATGTTGAGAAATTGAAATAGGCGCCACCAGCACTCTAAGGGTTCACCCATTCAGCGTTGGGGACGTCTTTAGACGTCAGAATCTGACGTCTAAAGACGTCAGATTCTGACCTCTAAAATAGGTCCCCTCACTGAAAGTGTCAAATATGTATAATGGCCGTAGACCCATAACATAGATATTCGAATGAAGATGAAAGACATTTGTGATAATTTCAAATTGAAAATAACCCTTTTTTCTCTTTTTGGTTTGTAGGAATATTTCAGCGTTGTGAGGGGTTAATATAATACCATGACTGGCAATGCTATTGAGTGACATGTACCATTCAATCAGTCATATGATTCACTGCCAGCTTAATTCGTCTGATGTCTGAAGCGGAGCGCTCACCGACCTGTAATTACTTGATCAGGATGGTCAGAGTGACTGACCATACAATGTAATATACTCGTCAATCACTGACTACTGGATAATTTAAACAGAGAAAAAATCAAAAGGTCAAGGACAAATGAATGACAGATGCTTCAACTCTTGTCACTCTAGGTCCGTAGATCCAAGTATGGTATTGCAGCCCCTGATTTAAATAACAACTGAATGACGGAGGTGAATATATCGTCATGTGGCAGGAGTCAAATGAGTGAAAATTTACATTTTATAATCTAGCGCTTTAGAAATATTCATATAAATTATATTGCAAACATAGTTGATCAAAACAAAATTGTGGTGAGAAGATGCGGAGGTCATCATGTAATGCATGATGTGAGATGCGGAGGTCATCATGTAAGGTATGATGTGAGATGCTGAGGTCATCATGTAATGCATGATGTGAGATGCTGAGGTCATCATGTGATGTATGATGTGAGATGCTGAGGTCATCATGTGATGTATGATGTGAGATGCGGAGGTCATCATGTAATGCATGATGTGAGATGCGGAAGTCATCATGTAAGGTATGATGTGAGATGATGCTGAGGTGAACATGTAATGTATGATGTGAGATGATGCTGAGGTGAACATGTAATATATGATGTGATATGATGCTGAGGTCATCATGACTGTTGGTTTTCTTTTCATTGTAGAGCAGTGACTGTTGGTTTCCTTTTTATTGTGGAGCAGTTACTGTTGGTTTCTTTTTTTTCTTAGAGCAGTGACTGTTGGTTTTCTTTTCGTTGGAGAGCAGTGACTGTTGGTTTCCTTTTCGTTGGAGAGCAGTGACTGTTGGTTTCCTTTTCGTTGGAGAGCAGTGACTGTTGGTTTCCTTTTCGTTGGAGAGCAGTGACTGTTGGTTTCCTTTTCGTTGGAGAGCAGTGACTGTTGGTTTTCTTTTCGTTGTGGAGCAGTGACTGTTGGTTTTCTTTTCGTTTTAGAGCAGTGACTGTTGGTTTCCTTTTCTTTGCAGAGCAGTGACTGTTGGTTTGCTTTCCGCTGTAGAGCAGTGACTGTTGGCTTCCTTTTTGTTGCAGAGCAGTGACTGTTGGTTTTCTTTACGTTGTAGAGCAGTGACTGTTGGTTTCCTTTTCTTTGCAGAGCAGTGACTGTTGGTTTGCTTTTCGTTGTAGAGCAGTGACTGTTGGTTCTCTTTTCGTTGGAGAGCAGTGACTGTTGGTTTCCTTTTCGTTGGAGAGCAGTGACTGTTGGTTTCCTTTTCGTTGGAGAGCAGTGACTGTTGGTTTTCTTTTCTTTGCAGAGCAGTGACTGTTGGTTTCCTTTTCGTTGTAGAGCAGTGACTGTTGGTTTCCTTTCCGTTGTGGAGCAGTGACTGTTGGTTTCCGTTCCGTTGTAGAGCAGTGACTGTTGGTTTTCTTTTCGTTGTGGAGCAGTGACTGTTGGTTTCCTTTTCGTTGTAGAGCAGTGACTCTTGGTTTTCTTTTTTTTGTAGAGCAGTGACTGTTGGTTTTCTTTTCTTTGTAGAGCAGTGACTGTTGGTTTTCTTTTCGTTGTAGAGCAGTGACTGTTTGTTTTCTTTACGTTGTAGAGCAGTGACTGTTGGTTTCCTTTTCTTTGTAGAGTAGTGACTTTTGGTTTCCTTTCCGTTGTAGAGTAGTGACTTTTGGTTTTCTTTTTTTGTAGAGCAGTGACTGTTGGTTTCCTTCTCGTTGCAGAGCAGTGACTGTTGGTTTCCTTTTCTTTGGGGAACAGTGACTGTTGGTTTCCGTTTCGCGGCAGAGTAGTGACTATTGGTTTCATTTTCGTGGCAGAGCAGTTACTTTTTTTTTGTGGCGGAGCAGTGACTGTTGGTTTCCATTTACTTGTGGTGCAGACGTGTTGGATTATTCTTCCAAAAGTGATCAGACTCCAGGTACATGTAAACTGTGTTTGTCGTCTGGCCACTAAAATGAATGAATGTATTGGGATTTAGTCAGTTTCCCATAGATCAGACCGGATCACATAGGCTAAAAAAGCCTGCAGCAGATAAAGAAGTAATAAAGTGAGGGAGTGAAAGAGGCTTTACGTCGCTATATGCAACTTGTGGCGATATCGTGGACAAATTCATGTGTCTGGGTGGTAGGAGGACAGATTTATGTTTTTCTATTTGTTGGATAGTTGGTAAATTTATCAGCAATTGCGTAGTCCTAGAATAAGGCCCCAGTATTTATGTGAGCATATTTTAACTGTCACAGAAACGAGCATAAATCACACGAAAATCAGCCAAACACGCTGTTTCCCGATGACAGGCAATCATTTATCACGACAATAATAGAATAAAGGCCATTGTGTAATGTAATCATTGTTTAGAACACCGGGGCTGGCATGTAACGCAATGATATGTCGCATGGGAAGATGTGATTATTACGGTTTATAGTCCTCTTCACACCAACCGTAATCTGGCGATGACTGACCACCATTATCAGGCAGACAGGCAGGCAGGCAATTACTAATCTGGTTGGTTTTGCACCTGAAGTTAATATCTGTTTTTACCTAATAAAGCTTTTGAAAAGTTGTTGTTAGGTTTTGATCTAGTGTAGCTGAATTTGATGTTTAGTGGTTGTTTTTTTATCTTATGTAGCTGAAGTTAATGGTTCTTTTCCCATCCATCTAATGAACCTGGAAGTTCATTTTTAGCTTTTATCTTATATGGCTGAAGTTAATGTTTAGTTTTATCTAATACCGCTTGAGTTAATGCTTGTCTTTTATTTTACATAGTTGAAGTTATTATCAGGTTCTATCTAATACAGCTGAAGTTAATATTTCAATTTTTTTTGATGAAGATAAAGATAATGCTTATCTTTTACGTTATACAGCCGAAGTTATTGTTTAGTTTTCATCAAATGTAGCTGAATTTAATATTTAGATTTTATTTAATGTAGCGTCGGTTAGTGGCTGTTTTTCATTTTATGTAGGTAGAATTAAAGTTTAGTTTTTGTCTGTTGTACCGGAAGTTAGTGGGTAGAATTAATGTTTATTGTTTATCTATTTATCTGAAGTTAATGGCTGTTATCTAATACAATTAAAGCTAATTGCTTGCGTTTACCATGGCTATTTAATGTAGCTGAAGTTATTGTTTGGTTCTTAAGTAATGTGGTTGAGTTACTGTGTTAATATGAACGCTTCCTCAGAGTGAGTTACATAACAAGATTGGTTTGAATAATGGACATGCTGGTTTGATGTTGACACATTATCCGCGACGCTGGCCAAGCATTATTCCAACATTGGTTTTATTGGTCCAGTTTTCTGTGCATTGCGACAGACATTGCTGGTGTTCATCGTGATGGTTGGCTGTGGTGAGTTATGTGAGTGTGAAGGAGCCAGAGCAGAACGGAGGGCTGAGAATGGGTTCATCTACAGGCAAGTGGCAGTGTGAGCGATTTATTGTTCAGGTGTGCTGGTTTTGATATTTATAATAAGTTATTTGAAAAAATGTATAATTTGAAAATTTACATAAGTAGACAGTCAGCCAGAGACAGCAAACCTGCGTGGCACAGTCCTGATCGTAATCCGAATGCTGAAACTGGAGAGTTTGGAGCTGGTTTCCCGGTCCGTGACCGAGAGGTAGCGTGCTCGGCCTCAGACCTCAATGGTTTTAAATTTCGAATCCTGTATCTGGAGGGCAGTGTCATCTCACTCTTCTCACCATTTTCAGAAGGTTTTCCTGGTCCATTTTAGCTTGTATGTGCACAAAAGTGGCTTGAAGCCCAATTCATTTCCTTTCTTGTGGAGGAAATTAGGACATGTAATAACACCCAGCTATTCCATGCGGGAAATGTCACTGAGTGAATTAAAATATGGACCAGAATAATGTATTCTATCCAACGCTAAAATGTAGGTGCTCTTCCAATTTGTTCAAAGGTTTACGTAAACGTACTTTATTGTCAATAACTCATCATGTGTAATTGTTCATTCACTTTGCTATGCTATTTGCACTCATATCGAATTGTATTCACCGCATCACATACTGTGATGTGGTGAATAAAATGCATTTATTATACTCTGTAGAATTATGTGAAACTCAATAACTTTGACCTCAAATATTTTCACCCAGCGAGCTAATACAATGAAGTATGAGAAGGGGGCCTTATATAACATTATTTTCTCCGAGAAGCCATTCAAAAGGGTTTCCAAGGACGTCACTGCGTTTCATAGAATACATCAAAACATGACGTTTCACAAAAGATATATTTCTAGTGTGTTTCTTTCTAAAATCATGCCATTGTCACTCGCATCAAGGTCTAAGATTAGCTGCAGGCATTGACATCACAATGATTGAAAGTGATTTATTTATCTGGGTGTCAGGAGATTTAAACCTCACACAGTGCTTAACGAAATATTGGCGAAACAGATGTTTGATCATATAAACAGACGCTTAGCTGTTATGCTATCCAGGAATATCATTTGCGTCAATGGTCTAACTCTCTTACCATACATCTACTATTTCTTATAGTTAGTATTGTGGGGAGCCTCCGTGACCGAGAGATAGCGTGCTCGGCCTCAGACCGCCAGGGCTCGAATTTCGAATCCTGTGTCTGGAGGACAGTGTCATCTCAATCATCTCACCATCCTCAGGAGGTTCTCCTGGCCCAGTTTAGCCTATATGTGCACAAAGGTGGCCTAAAGCCCGATTCATTTCATTTTACTATTTCTTATTTTCACTCAACTTGAGATGTGAATTGCTGTTGCAATTCACATCTCAAGTTGAATAAAAATATGCCGATTAGGCTGAGAATGACCACCATACAGTGATGGATTGCACAATGTTAGAGTAATTTAATCCAGAATATGTCATTTGCTGTATGAAGAGGGAATTTAAGTGGTTAACATGGCAGATAACGGGACATAATTCTTAGCAAATACTGATATCTCCTGACAGCGAGAATCATATCGATTCATTATTCAATATGACCTTTTCCACCCTTGCAATATGCTCTTCAATGAACAATATTTAAACATGATTAGCCTCCATTTTGACAAATATAAATAGTTAAACCTAATATTATTTCACTGAAATGGATAATATAGTGTATATTTTATATATTTTCGTCATATGAAGTTGGAATTTGCGGCAGCAATTTCAGCTTCAAATGAATGAAAAACAGAATAGAAACAAATGATCAGCGGAGAGTTAATTGTCACCCATCTGAATTTGTGAATCACGATAATCCCACTTAACTGAACAATAATTAGCGGGTTGATCTCCAGTGAACAGTTGATAAATTTAATCCAGGATATGTCATTTGCTGTATGAAGAGGGAATTTAAGGGGTTAGGCGCGGTAGATAAGGGGTCATAATTCTTAGCAAATACTGTTATCTCCTGACAGCCAGAATCATATCGATTCATTATTCAATATGACCTTTTCAACAACAGAGAGCGTCCGTCAATGAGAGTCAAAGGGCTGGTAATCAAACAAAGTGGGGCTACTCCCCACCGTATTATCGGTCTGGTGAGTGTTTAGTCCCTTTAAAATTTCATCACTACCAAGACCAGGCCTTTTCTATACTTAATCGTCTTTTTATTTTTTACTAATATTGCAATACTACATATAAAGGGAAACATGTTTTCAATGAGCAAAATTTAAGCATGATAGCCTCCATTTTGATAAGTATAAATAGCTAAACCAAATAATAAGTCACTGAAATGAATCATATAATTTGTGGTAGATGCTCAGTTAGTCTGATAATTCTATTGAGGTGCTGTATATTTTAAAAGAAATAGAGATATTTTTCATTCATTTGAAGCTGGAAATTGCGTCAGCAATTTCAGCTTTAAATGAATGAAAAACACAATATAAACAATTCAGCAACAGCAGGGTTAATTATCAGCTACTAGGATCAGAAATACACAAGTGGGGGATGATTCCACTTATATAATTTAACCCTTACAGTGCGGGGATCGACTTTAGACGTCAGATTCTGACGTCTAAAGTCGATCCCCGCACTATAAATGTACACATATTTGTAATGGTCGTGGACCCATGACATAGGTATTCAAATGAATCAGAAAGAGCTAACTAAGACATTTATGATGATTTCAAATTGAAAAAACCCTTTGGTTTTCATAGAAAAAATTCAGCGCTTCAAGGGTTAATGGTTAAATAATAAGCGTTTTGACCTCCAGTGACCTGGTAAAGGGTGAATTCCAACGGACATGACGCTCTACGCCACCTCCTTAGTGCAAAGTCTAACAGAAGTGAAACTTTCCTCGCATTGTGTCACCGATGAACGCATTGATTATCGATGAATATTTATTGACCACCACAAGTTTATGTCTGACCAAAATTGATCAGATCAGCAGTTCCCTGTTGACGACCATGCCTTGAAGACTGATGCGAATTGTTGTGCCTTTCAGCTCTATTCTCTTTGGAAATCCGCTCTAGAAATCATTTTGTATTAATTGATTGATTGATTGATTGATTGATTGATTGATTGATTGATTGATTGATTGATTGATTGATTGATTGATTGATTGATTGATTGATTGATTGATTGATTGATTGATTGATTGATTGATTGATTGATTGATTGATTGATTGATTGATTGATTGATTGATTGATTGATTGATTGATTGATTGATTGATTGATTGATTGATATATTGAGAAACTAAACGGAGAAAACTATCGTTCATTGATAAAACCAATTTTATTTGACGTTCAAGATGTTACTATCCTGGTTATTATTTCGCTGCTATGTCTCGTTATTATCATGATTATAAGCCATGATTATAAACCATGATTATAGTGGGATTTTAGCAGGTATGATTTCACAAACGACCAAAATCGATCAATCAATGGCGACACAGTTCCATGCGTGCAGCTAGAACGTGACGCTGTACAAACACTGTCCCAATGTGGGCACAACATTGTGGCAGCGTCTGTTGAGCGTGTCGTTCTGACTGAGAAGAAGTTATCACGTTTCACGAGCACTCTAACTTGTCAATAATGATTAGCCTCACAGGTGTCTCTTGTTAAATGCTTTTATCTGATCACATATCAAGGAAAAGCTGGCTCTTCTTATTCCTCCGTCAATTACTCCTTGCATTCACAAGGCTTCATTCATTTCTCTGTCTAATTCATGGCTGCATAAATAGTTCTCTTTGCTGGAGGACAGCATTCTGCTTCAATTGTTTTAGTGTAGTTGATCAAAACTGTTATTGATTTTGTCTTTTCATTTTTGAAATTTATTGATACATTATATCATTGAAACCATTGTATCATTCTAACTATCATCTATCATTTTGAGTGTTATTTCACTTATATTATTGACTATTACATCAGACACATCAGACATAACGTGTACACATCAGAAATAACGTGTACACATCAGACGTAACGTGTACACCTCGGACATGACATGTACACCTCGGACATGACATGTACATATCAGCCATAACGTGTACACATCAGACATAACGTGTACACATCAGCCATAACGTGTACACATCAGTAATAACGTATACACATCTGACATAACATGTACACACCAGACATAACGTGTGCACATCAGACATAAAGTGTACACATCAGACATAAAGTGTGCGCATTAGATATAATGTGTACACATCAGACAAAACGTGTACACATCAGTCATAATGTGTACACATCAGATATAACGTGTACACATCAGTAAAACGTTTACACATCAGACATAATGTGTACACATCATACATGACGTGTACACATCAGACATCCCGTGTACACATCAGACATAAAGTGTACAAATCACACATAACATGTACACTTCAGACATAACGTGTGCACTTTATACATGACGTGTACACATCAGCTATGACGTGTACACATAAGACATGACGTGTAAATCTGAGATAGGAGGTGTACATGACGTGTACATCTGGGACATGACGTGTAAATCTGAGACATGACGTGTACATGACGTGTACATCTGGCACATGACGTGTACATCTGGGACATGGCGTATACATACGGGACATGACGTATAAATCTGGGACATGGCGTGTACATCTGGGACATGACGTGTACATGACGTGTACATCCGGGACATGACGTGTACATCCGGGACATGACGTGTACATCTGGGACATGACGTGTACATCTGGGACATGACGTGTACATCTGGGACATGACGTGTACATCTGGGACATGACGTGTACACCTGGGACATGACGAGTACATCTGGGACATGACGTGTACATATGGGACATGACGTGTATATCTTGGACATGACGTGTACATCTGGGACATGACGAGTACATCTGGGACATGGCGTGTACATCTGGGGCATGACGTGTACATCTAGGACATGACGAGTACATCTGAGACATGACGAGTACATCTGGGACATGACGAGTACATCTGGGACATGACGTGTACATCTGGGACATGACGTGTACATCCGGGACATGACGAGTACATCCGGGACGTGACGAGTACATCTGGGACATGACGTGTACATCTGGGACATGACGTGTACATCTGGGACATGACGTGTACATCTGGGACATGACGTGTACATCTGGGACATAACGAGTACATCTGGACATGACGTGTACATCTGGTCATGACGTGTACATCTGGGACATGACGAGTACATCTGGGACATGACGTGTACATCTGGGACATGATGAGTACATCTGCGACATGACGTGTACATCTGGGACATGACGTGTACATCTGGGACATGACGTGTACATCTGGGACATGACGAGTACATCTGGGACATGGCGCGGACATCTGGAACATGACGTGTACATCTGGGACATGACGTGTAAATCTGGGACATGACAAGTACATCTGGGACATGGCGTGTAAATCTGGGACATGACGTGTACATATGGGACATGGCGTATACATACGGAACATGACGAGTACATCTGGGGCATGACGTGTACATCTGGGACATGACGCGCACATCTGGGACATGAAGTGTACATGGCGTGTACATCTGGGACATGACTTGTCTATCTGATACATGACGTGTACATAAGGCGTGTGCACATTTGACACATGCTATTTCTGTCTGTTAATTAAAGGGTCCTCGAGATGCGTTATGTGTGACGTCAGTCACCATACATCACCTTGTTTTTGGGGGCTGGCCTGTGGTGGAAATAAGCACGTCTCGCCCTCTGAATATTAACACGACGTCCTCGTGGTCAATTTAAAAAGTTACAGTTACATCATTTAGATCCCCATGGGACGGTATTACCATATCATATCATAAAAATAAGGTGTAAATAAAAGTAGGTCTCAAAATAAGCTTTTATATTGTGTGAAACTGGGTTTATTTAACTTAAATTATGTAACAGTGAAATAACATTGCCTAAAGTCACAGGTCCAGTAAAGATAACTGAGCCTTGGAAAGGGGGGGGGGTGTAGAAACAAAACTTATCATCGTTCAAGTAATCATGATATGCCAAACCAATGTTGTGTTAATGTTGGACCATCGTCTGCGACGCTGACCCAACATTAACACAACATTGGATCAACATGTGCTGTGTGCTGGGTCACTAATCCCTATTATACGTCAATATACACGTTTACCCGATCTCATTGTACATTTATTATTACATAATATATTAATCAATGTATGCCTGGACACTGCTTCATTTTTGTATGCATACAACATGTAGGTAACAGTGCATGCTATGGCCTAGACGCTGTAGTTAATCATGCTTATTAGAGTGGCACTTTTCTAAAACTCGCACTTTTGTCTTTTTGCAAAGGACCACCATAGAAAAGTAAAACTAATGAATTGACTTGACACACCTGGGCCAAACGAGGTGCTAGGCGTTGCCAGGTAATTCATGCATTAACCCTTTAAGCCATCACCATGCATCAAAGCATTATCTTACATCTCCGAAGAATGAAATAATTTCCTAAAACTTAGGGGTTTTAGAACGACAATGTTCATGGAGCTTTTTTAATAATAAGGATATCCTTTTCTTTATTTGCCACCCACATTAACACTGATTAAGTCATCTTTATCCACTATAAGTCGAGAATTGCGACAGCAATTCGCGGCTTGTGGTGGGTGAAGGTGACAATGGTAAAGTCAGAATTTGCGACAGCAATTCGCGGCTTGTGGTGGGTGAAGGTGACAATGGTAAGTTCATTATATTGCTGAGACAAAATAACATTATTATCAGCTGACACAATAATGACGTATGTCCCATTATCATCAGCTGACACAATAATGACGTATGCACCAAGTAGGTCGAGCATTCTCTAGTCTTTGTGATGAAGGCATCGATCACAATGACACAAACGTACGCTGAACTAGTAATAGCCAAGTGGAAGGAGAGGTGCGTGTATTGGTCAAAATGAAATGAATGAGGTTTTAGGCGACCTACGAACGACGCTGCACTAATACAAATGGTGCCATAGAGGTTGTTATGTTTTCGTATAGGATAAACCCCGAGGAGGTCTACATTCTTAGTTGTGGAAATGGCCGAGGGAAAAGGCCGAGGTTTTTTCCACAGCTAAGAATGTAGAGCTCCGGGGGTTTTAACTGCCTTAAAACACATCCGACCATAAAGGGGATACATCATAATCAACAGCTCGGTCACGCCTGACTGATTATAGCACCATAGGCCTACCATGATAATTGGTCTGTACTTGATCAGCAATAACTCTCCATTGCCATCAGATCAGAGGTATCTGGTACATAATACCTGTACAGGGTCAGCGACCCTGACGACAGGGTAAAAAATGAAATGATTGGGGTTGCACATTTGTGCACATATAGGAGAATTTCCCGTGTATGGTGAGATGAATGAGATGACACTGCCCTCCGGACACAGAGATTCGAGCACTGGCGGTTTGAAGCCGAGCACGCTATACCTCTCGGTCACTCTCGGTAAAATGCGGGGGCTTTAGGGCAGTGGTTAGAGTGGAGTGGCTAACTCTGCGGTAGGACACGCCACTATTTAACCCTTAGAACACTGATGTCGACTACAGTAGACATTCTGTGGTTTCACTAACACCTGTATAATCAACTGTTATTAAAAGTATAAGATGCTTTCAATCTTGGAACACTGATATTATGTTGTGACTTAAATTTCGCAAATAACAGAAATTTTCAGTCATTTGAAATTGTGGATCGCGGTAGCGAGACACAACTTCAAATGACTGAAAATTAAATAGGGGTTAACATTCATATTTCAAAGACAGAAAATGTTTATTTCCCGCTCATTCATTATGATTCAGCATATTGGGAAGCCTCGTAGCGAATTGAGTCTCTTTGCCTGAATTTACACATTAAATCCGGTCGTGGTGGTGCAGTAGTTAGAGCTCGCGCCTCTGATATTGTAGTAGGAGGTTGTGAGTTCGAATCCCGCCACTGCCACTTGACTGGACATATACCGGATCAACTGATGCCTGGTCCACTAATACCGCCCTAGATAAGGCCGGGACAGGGCTGATAATAATGTGTCCCATGATAATTATGTATAGTATGTGTGGTTGTCTCTGTACTACTAGTACGAATAAAAAACATTAATATTAGCCTAAAGCACAATTCATTCACCTAACATATGGTTTTGACATGGTAGTCTCCTAGAATGATGTAAACATTCGTGCCTGTAGGCGACCTTGACCTTATCAATCATGCTGTGAAGGTCACAGGTGATAGCCGCGAATAGATGCGGACAGATGCTTCGTGCTGCAACGCGGATTTCATTTCACACTATTAACCGCCTGTTGACCAACTACCATGCAAATACAAAATATCCAAAATGTTCTGACTTTAAACTAGTTAATAACTGTAGTGGTGAATTTCCATCATGGACGGATCAAATATGTGACATATTTTTGCTGGACTAAAGTATCGATATTATGAACGATATTATGCATATTCTCTTTCCCTTTCAGTTTTAACTGTAGCCGTTTTTGAAGTTTTCTCAGATTTTAGAGAGGTCAAAAACTTTTTAAGTGTTCACATGATGCATGCAGAATTTAGTTTATCTAATGTCCTTCACCAACCAAGAAGGCAGAAAACGTTAGCCAGAGGTTACTCTAATGTTGCCACGTGTAGAACACGTGTGACTATGTGATTAAAACCCCTCCCACCAAATGACTTCACGTAGAAATGAATGTACCATGATCCAAAAGGACAATTTTACAATTAAATTGAATTAATTACGACAAAGAGAGACACTCATTCAGCAGTCGTAGGTTTCAGATAAGCTATTGAAGCTTGTTTATAATCACGTTTAATTTCATCTGGTATCTGCATTATTCTCTGTGTTGCATGGTGAGTTAAAAAATCACTCACTCACTCACTCACTCACTCACTCACTCACTCACTCACTCACTCACTCACTCACTCACTCACTCACTCACTCACTCACTCACTCACTCACTCACCACTCACCACTCACTCACTCACTCACTCACTCACTCACTCACTCACTCACTCACTCACTCACTCACTCACTCACTCACTCACTCACTCACTCACTCACTCACTCACTCACGTAGAGATTACTGTTTGACGTCACCATGTCGTCCTAAACCTCGTCATCCTCCAGTGAGTTTATAGTAGGTGGACCGACCTACGGGATGTTTCTATTTTTATTTCCCCGTGTACCTTTTCCTGGAATACTAATGTTCTATTTTTACGATGATTGGTGTGTTGTGTATATTAGGCGTAAAGTGATTTACTTACAGAGTGGGTGGTGGTGGGCTGAACAGGTTGTACTAATGATCCCACTTATCAATCCGCTACAAAGCGCAACCAAACGGTCGCGACATTCAGCATGACCAAAGACACGGTCTGCTTCAGAGCGCTTTAGCAGACAAGACTAGTGTAAACTCAGCGATATACAGTGATATATGTATGCATACTAAATCAAGCATGAACTACGCTTACCATGACATTACATCAAAAGAACAGGCATTTACCCTCAGTAAAACAAAATAGTTTGTCATAGCCGACAAAAGTTTGTCCTGAGAGCAGGACAAAGGATTAGGGTGTCCTACATATAGGCCTACACCAGGATACCCTCAGTGGTACCTTCAGGACAGTGCTTAGGGAGCCACGTTTGCATCCACCCTGAATACCCTGGTTCATGCCTAGTTGATTAGTTAACAATAACTAACTAAAAACTAAAAAAAAACTAAAATAACATATTGACGACATGCTCGGTTTATATATACATCCCAAGCGCTTTAAATGTTTATCCTTACAGCGCGGTGTTCGACTTTAGACGTCAGAATCCGACGTCTGTGGACGTCAGATTCTGTCGTCTAAAGTCGATCGCCGCACTGTGAGAATAAAAATATATTAATTCTCTCAGTGCGGGGGTCGTCTTCATACGTCAGAATCTGAAGTCTACAGACGTCAGATTCTGACGTATAAAGACGTTTCCCGCGATGAAAAGAACATGGGAAGTTATTTTTGATCAATACACGTCTGATCTCAAATGGAAATCTATTTTTAATACGTTTGTAGTTGTAGATCGCGGGAACGAAACACGACATGACGTGAAATAATGTGATTAAGCTGGCGTTGAAAGGATTAAGGTGATGTACTGAATACGATAATTGTTTTATGAGAACACAGTCTGAAAAAATCGCATTACTGTAGATCTAGTACTTTTTGGGTGTTTAATTTTCGCCAATTTCCGATTTTGAGACTTTTCTCGAAGTTTAGAATTCACGAATTTTCATTTTTCTTTAGTACCGCTATTACAGTAATAATTTTCTCGAGATTCTTGAATTCGCGAATTTGTCCTCCTTGCGAAATTCGCGAAAATTAAAACCTCGCAAATAATACCTGATCTACAGTATCTGATTATACCCGTCTGATGAAATACTATGATTATATGTACAGACAGGCCTCGGAGATCCGCCTCCGTCATCAAATTTCGGGGACAAAAGGGTTAAATCAATAAATAAGTGTCCCGTTGTTCCGTCACGTTGTCCGCCTCAGTCATCAAATCTCGGTGACGAAAAGATTAAATGTATTAAATGTATAAATGATTATATGTATTATTATGAAATATCCTTTTGAACTATTTATCAAATAATACATTGGAACTCATAATCATCAATTCGACCTTTTTGTTGTTCTCTAGAATGCTATAAATAATATCAACATAGTGAACTTCCTTCAGCAATAACTCGTTGCTAAACAGCTCCCGCGGGCGCAGACAAGATACATCTCGTTACGAATGTCTCCATGTGTTCTATATCCAGCGAAGTTTTTAAGTTTATAATTTGACACTTCCTAGTCGTAGCCGGGTGACCATAATTATAAACCCTTATCCTGCTGAGGAAATTTATTTAAATTTTCAACCGCTTAAGGTTGTGTCTCGCTACCGCGATCAACAACCCCAAGTGGTTGAAAATTACTCCTATTTGGTTAACTTGAGACCAAGCGTTTTCAATTCTTGATGCAACAGTGATTTAATCGGATAATAAAATCTATTTAAAACGACTATTGTGGTGATCAGCAGGCAAAGGGTTAAATGTTAACGGGTGAAGTTAACCCCTTAAACCTTAAAGTGCTGAATTATTTTTGTATACACAATGGAGACTAAAGTTTTTTTTCATTTTGAAATCATTATAAATGTCTTAGTTGGCTCTTTCTAATTCATTTGAATACCTGTGTTATGGGTCTACGGCTATTAGAAATATTTTTACTCTTACAGTGCAGAGATAGAATTTAGTCGTCAGAATCTGACGTCTACAGACGTCAGATTCTGACAACTGAAGTCTATCCCTGCACTGTAAGAGTTAACCGACAGTCCCGAATATATTCGTTTTTTTATTACCACTTTAAGTACCACCTTTTAAACATGTTAAAGATAAAATGTGACGTCGATCAGCAAGATATCACAAGAGTTGCATCCATTTGGAAAATCTGACTAATTTTCACTCACTTGAAGTTGTGGATCTCATCAGAGAGACACGACCTAAAGTGGGTGAAAATTAAAATTGAATAATTTGGCGGTTGAAAGGGTAATCACTTTGGTCAATAAATTATGTTAGTTGTTTGACGTCACTCGATCATATGTTATAACACAAGCTGACCTTCTTAATCGAGAACCACCGAGATTAGCCATCATTCTGGGTCGGGTTAAAGGTCCCTGATCTCATTGGTCAAACGCATTGATCCGTGGATTACAGGGTTAAAGGGTGCGAGACACCATAAAACACTGACAGATAATCATCACGTCATAATAGGGGGGCGCCAGAGATAACACTGTAATACAAAGACAAAAGCCGTAACAAGTCACTTGATATTTAAGCTGTTACTGCAGCTTGATTTAGCATTACAGTCCTATCTCTCAAGGCGAACGACTATTACTGGGTTTTTGCAAAGTCAAACAACTGTAACAACTTAAATGAAAAGTAAGCTGTTACTGAAGTTTAACTTTTTATTACAGCTTTATTTCCCAAGCCATACAGTTATTCCGGGATTTTTGCGGCTCCTATGTTTTTCTCTGTTTTACTTAAAAGCACTTGTTATTTCGGCACAGTGTTGCCCATGACAGAGAAAACAAATAGAGGGAAAAGGGGGAAAACCATCTCAGGAGAGATGAAGTAAATTGTACCAAGCTATGTTTTTGACTGTTTTTTTCTCATTACCCTCATTAACTTTTTCAAAAACTGGTCTAATATTTTCTTCTTTAAATTTGTATCCCGCCTTCCCTCATTAGATTCGTTTTATCTAAAATTAATTAATCATAGCGACCTCATCAGTGTCCGCTTTGAGCCATCCGTTTGTCATTTCATTAAGTACGACATGATAATACCATGATTACCATCATAAGTGGATGCATACTCACAGCACCCATAGCTTTATGTATGAAATAAGAGATGGCCACACATGCGCAATGACGTTATTAACCATTTAATCGCCAAATTATTCAATTTGAATTTTCACCCACTTGAAGTTGTGTCTCGCAGACGCGCGATCCACAACTTCCAGTGGGTAAAAATTATTAAGATTTGAGAAAATGAAAGTCTACTATTTTCACAGCTTGCTGATTGGTGTCACGTTTTTTTTCACCATGTCTAGAAGCTGATAGGCAATGTGCTAATAAAAATGTAAAAAACTAAATATAATCGGTACTGAGAGTTGACATGCATCCAAAACTGACATAAGGGCTGATTTATCCCTTAGACCCTTAAATCACGACAATAGTCGTTTTAATTTGTTTGATTAGATGATCAAATCACCATTGTTGGGAATAAAATGAGTTTTTAAACATATATATTTACAAATTATTCGTCGCTAATTTACGATCAATAATGTTCAGCCATTCAAATTTGTGGGCCGCGGTAGCTGGACATAACTTGAAAGTGGGCAAAATGTAATTAAGTAGATGTGTCTTATTCATATGACTTTTTTAAAGTTTAAATAGACGCTTTGAATCATATCGCCAGGCCAGTACACAATAATTTAGGTTTAGATATTTTGCTCGATATGTTTTTTTTTTAGCTCGAGCTCATCAACACAACCTATTTTCTGGTTATCAATTATAATTCTTGGTATTTATATAAAACAATACATTTAGATTTTTTACAATTTAAAGATTGTATGTCCTTCAAAAATCAGTTCATCAGCATAACATATTTTCAGGTTCAATTATAATTCCAGGGGTGTACAGAAAACAAAACATATTGAATTTTACAATTTAAATACGTCGATTTGATTTGACATATACTTAGACCTCCCACACACCGTAATGACTCCACGCGATCTATCGGTTAAACCTTTAAGCTCTCGTGATGCATCTAAACATCATTTTGCATCTCTGATGAATTACATAATTTCCTACACTTCCGGTTTTTAGAACGGATTTTTCTATGGAAATGTCTTGATAATAACAATTTTTTTTTATTTGCCACCCACATCAAGTCATCTTTATCCACTGCAAGTCGAGAATTGCGACAGCAATTCGCGGCTTGTAGTGGATGAAGATGACAATGATAAATTCAGGCTTCAAATAGTTAAAACGCCACCGTCGTGGCAAGTTTTGGACAAACACAAGCTGGTTTTACGACGGCAGCATGCCACACCAGAAAGATTGCGAACATGTTCAGTCTTGACGACAGCTTCGGACGCGACGGCAATCGTCGAAATCCTAGTCGTGGGAGTGGGCACACCGCACCGATTGTTTAAGATTATCGTCGCGTCTCCAGCAATCGGGGACAGTCTTTGAGGAGTGTGTGGGAGCATAACATTTGGGTAGTATCCTGTGTGATCCGGATTTTTCCATGCTCGCAATTTTCCCATGTCTCTAACAATGGGCCAGCATTAAAACAACTATTATTGTTGAAGCGTAATATGGTATAACACACAATGATGAGTGTACATTTTAATAAATCCATAACCCGATGATATATGTATCGACCAAATAACTAAAAACTATTGGTTGTTGCAGAAGAAAATGACAAAAAAGACTATGATACATGTACTTTATATTCATGATAACTCATAATGAAAATGTGGTGGCTCTGATGGACAATAAATTCCACACTATTAAATCCTGCATTCTGAAGAAATGAAATGAGTGCATATCCCATTAAACAAGATAGATTCAACCAAAGCTGGGCCAGCATTACAGACTGCGGGCCAACGTAAGACCACCATCTACGCGCCATTACTGGGGTACAGATAGCACATGTTATTATGGGTGAGAGCCGACCAGACAACAATGACATGGCCACATGTGTGCGAGCTGATAAGGCTTCCAATTTAAAACGTTTAGATGCATTAAAAAGAAGTTACTTTTCGTAATAAATATGGTTTAAACCCATGCAATTGCCGTGTTATTTAAGTGGGATTTTCTACTGACTTTAAGCGATCCACAGTTTCAAGTCAGCGGAAAACAATTCAATTAGATGCTCATTTTTGTTAAATCTCATCGATTTAAGATATTTCATTTGCCTTTACAATGCATTGTTATTGGAAGAGCTTATGAACGATTAGAATGGGAATTGACGACTAGAGTGGAGACCCATTCAAGCATGAATTTACCATTGTAATCATCATCAACAAGTTGATAAAGATGGAAAAAAAAGGGGTGACAAATAAAAAATATTTTGTTATTGAAAAGTTCCATGAATATACTCGTTCTAAATTAGTTCATTAATCAGAAATGCAAAGTGATGCTTTGATGTATTGTAGTTTTTTAAAGGTTCACCCTTTCCAGCGCGGGGATCGACTTTAGTCGACATTATCTGACGTCTGTAGACATCAGATTTTGACGACTAAAGTATATCCCAACGCTGTAAGAGTAAACATATTTCTAATGGGCGTAACATAGGTATTCAAATGAATCAGAAACGGCTAACTAAGAATACATGTATGTATGGTGATTTCAAACTGATAAATCCTTTGGTTGCGATGTTTTTTACACATTAATTCGGAGCTTCAATGGTTGACCTCTGTCCCCTGTGGTGACTCCAGTGCTAACCCCTGTCCTGCTGAATCACCCGAAATATTAACCCTTTCAACGCTAATATTAAACAAACATGAGCCATTCACTGAAAGTTTTGGGTCACGGTAGCGATACACAACTTCAAGTGGGTGAACATTTAAATTATTTAATCTAGTGCTTCACGGGTTAACTTGGAATCTAGCGCTTCACGGGTTAACTTGTATGATTGTCAGAGCATCTACCACTAGCTTTGTCATCACTTTAATCTAGCTCTTCACGGGTTAACTTGAATGATTGTCAGAGCATCTACCACTAGCTTTGTTATCACTTTAATCTAGCGCTTCACGGGTTAACTTGTATGATTGTCAGAGCATCTACCACTAGCTTTGTCATCACTTTAATCTAGCGCTTCACGGGTTAACTTGTATGATTGTCAGAGCATCTACCACTAGCTTTGTCATCACTTTAATCTAGCGCTTTACAGGTTAACTTGTATGATTGTCAGAGCATCTACCACTAGCTTTGTCATCACTTTAATCTAGCGCTTCACGGGTTAACTTGATTGTCAGAGCATCTACCACTAGCTTTGTCATCACTTTAATCTAGCGCTTCACGGGTTAACTTGTATGATTGTCAGAGCATCTACCACTAGCTTTGTCATCACTTTAATCTAGCGCTTCACGGGTTGTATGATTGTCAGAGCATCTACCACTAGCTTGTCATCACTTTAATCTAGCGCTTCACGGGTTAACTTGTATGATTGTCAGAGCATCTACCACTAGCTTGTCATCACTTTAATCTAGCGCTTCACGGGTTAACTTGTATGATTGTCAGAGCATCTACCACTAGCTTGTCATCACTTTAATCTAGCGCTTCACGGGTTAACTTGTATGATTGTCAGAGCATCCACCACTAGCTTTGTCATCACTTTAATCTAGTGCTTCATGGGTTAACTTGTATGATTGTCAGAGCATCTACCACTAGCTTTGTCATCACTTTAATCTAGCGCTTCACGGGTTGTATGATTGTCAGAGCATCTACCACTAGCTTGTCATCACTTTAATCTAGCGCTTCACGGGTTGTATGATTGTCAATGCATCTACCACTAGCTTTGTCATCACTTTAATCTAGCGCTTCACGGGTTAACTTGTATGATTGTCAGAGCATCTACCACTAGCATTGTCATCACTTTAATCTAGCGCTTCACGGGTTGTATGATTGTCAATGCATCTACCACTAGCTTTGTCATCACTTTAATCTAGCGCTTCACGGGTTAACTTGTATGATTGTCAGAGCATCTACCACTAGCATTGTCATCACTTTAATCTAGCGCTTCACGGGTTAACTTGTATGATTGTCAGAGCATCTACCACTAGCATTGTCATCACTTTAATCTAGCGCTTCACGGGTTAACTTGTATGATTGTCAGAGCATCTACCACTAGCTTTGTCATCACTTTAATCTAGTGCTTCACGGGTTAACTTGTATGATTGTCAGAGCATCTACCACTAGCATTGTCATCACTTTAATCTAGCGCTTCACGGGTTAACTTGTATGATTGTCAGAGCATCTACCACTAGCTTTGTCATCACTTTAATCTAGTGCTTCACGGGTTGTATGATTGTCAGAGCATCTACCACTAGCTTTGTCATCACTTTAATCTAGCGCTTCACGGGTTAACTTGTATGATTATCAGAGCATCTACCACTAGCTTTGTCATCACTTTAATCTATCGCTTCACGGGTTAACTTGTATGATTGTCAGAGCATCTACCACTAGCTTTGTCATCACTTTAATCTAGCGCTTCAAGGGTTAACTTGTATGATTGTCAATGCATCTACCACTAGCTTTGTCATCACTTTAATCTAGCGCTTTACAGGTTAACTTGTATGATTGTCAGAGCATCTACCACTAGCTTTGTCATCACTTTAATCTAGCGCTTCACGGGTTGTATGATTGTCAGAGCATCTACCACTAGCTTTGTCATCACTTTATTCTAGCGCTTCACGGGTTAACTTGTATGATTGTCAGAGCATCTACCACTAGCTTTGTCATCACTTTAATCTAGCGCTTCACAAGTTAACTTGTATGCTTGTCAGAGCATCTACCACTAGCTTTGTCATCACTTTAATCTAGCGCTTCACGGGTTAACTTGTATGATTGTCAGAGCATCTACCACTAGCATTGTCATCACTTTAATCTAGCGCTTCACGGGTTAACTTGTATGATTGTCAGAGCATCTACCACTAGCTTTGTCATCACTTTAATCTAGTGCTTCACGGGTTGTATGATTGTCAGAGCATCTACCACTAGCTTTGTTATCACTTTAATCTAGCGCTTCACGGGTTGTATGATTGTCAGAGCATCTACCACTAGCTTTGTCATCACTTTAATCTAGCGCTTCACAAGTTAACTTGTATGATTGTCAGAGCATCTACCACTAGCATTGTCATCACTTTAATCTAGCGCTTCACGGGTTAACTTGTATGATTGTCAGAGCATCTACCACTAGCTTTGTCATCACTTTAATCTAGCGCTTCACGGGTTAACTTGTATGATTGTCAGAGCATCTACCACTAGCTTTGTCATCACTTTAATCTAGCGCTTCACGGCTTGTATGATTGTCAGAGCATCTACCACTAGCTTTGTCATCACTTTAATCTAGCGCTTCACGGGTTAACTTGTATGATTGTCAGAGCATCTACCACTAGCTTTGTCATCACTTTAATCTAGTGCTTCACGGGTTAACTTGATTGTCAGAGCATCTACCACTAGCTTTGTCATCACTTTAATCTAGCGCTTCACGATTAACTTGTATGATTGTCAGAGCATCTACCACTAGCATTGTCATCACTTTAATCTAGCGCTTCACGGGTTGTATGATTGTCAGAGCATCTACCACTAGCTTTGTCATCACTTTAATCTAGCGCTTCACAAGTTAACTTGTATGATTGTCAGAGCATCTACCACTAGCTTTGTCATCACTTTAATCTAGCGCTTCACGGGTTAACTTGTATGACTGTCAGAGCATCTACCACTAGCTTTGTCATCACTTTAATCTAGTGCTTCACGGGTTGTATGATTGTCAGAGCATCTACCACTAGCTTTGTCATCACTTTAATCTAGCACTTCACGGGTTGTATAATTGTCAGAGCATCTACCACTAGCATTGTCATCACTTTAATCTAGCGCTTCACAAGTTAACTTGTATGATTGTCAGAGCATCTACCACTAGCTTTGTCATCACTTTAATCTAGCGCTTCACGGGTTAACTTGTATGATTGTCAGAGCATCTACCACTAGCTTTGTCATCACTTTAATCTAGCGCTTCACGGGTTGTATGATTGTCAGAGCATCTACCACTAGCTTTGTTATCACTTTAATCTAGCGCTTCACGGGTTAACTTGTATGATTGTCAGAGCATCTACCACTAGCTTTGTCATCACTTTAATCTAGTGCTTCACATGTTAACTTGATTGTCAGAGCATCTACCACTAGCTTTGTCATCACTTTCAGTAGCGTTCTGTTTAGACGAAAACATGTTTAAATACATCTATAAGTGTCTCAAAAAGTACATTCACACCCATTTGTAGTTGTGTCTACCTGTTCTCGAATTTCGATGACGTGTTCACAACTTTAAGTGGTTAAAATTACTTGCATTTGTGCAATTTGAATAAAAAGAAATGGTAATCTAGCAAGTTTAACACTAATTTATCCTTATTTTTTTTATTTGAAAAAAACAAATAAAATACGTAAGAGTGGCTTGAGAAGCGATTAGCACTATAATGTTCAATTGTCTCTTTCCTCTTCATTGGAATACTAAATGTGTAAAGTTCAATTCACACTTTCAGATTTAGACTTATTAGTAATACCTCAACCATGCGTTAGGAGCCCATCCCACCAAGAATCTTACAATTAAAATTATCTTAACTTTCTATCATTTTTATTAGAAAATTTGTGAGCATCTTAATTTTTTTAATGGAAATAAGATAAAGTTATTTAATCTTAATTTTCAGATCCTTATTGTGGGGTGTGACCCAGATGCTTGTCATAAGTGGTCTGTATTGACATCGGCATTGAAGCCTGTGAAGCACAAAAACATTTGTACAAAGGATATATATGTGAGGACACCGATGTAGTTGTCCTCCACCTTGGTACAAGCGATATTAGTGGACCAATAAACAAGATATTTAGATATTTAATCTAGCGCTTCACGGGTTAACTTGTATGATTGTCAGAGCATCTACCACTAGCTTTGTCATCACTTTAATCTATCGCTTCACGGGTTGTATGATTGTCAATGCATCTACCACTAGCTTTGTCATCACTTTAATCTAGCGCTTCACGGGTTAACTTGTATGATTGTCAGAGCATCTACCACTAGCTTTGTCATCACTTTAATCTAGCGCTTCACGGGTTAACTTGTATGATTGTCAATGCATCTACCACTAGCTTTGTCATCACTTTAATCTAGCGCTTTACAGGTTAACTTGTATGATTGTCAGAGCATCTACCACTAGCTTTGTCATCACTTTAATCTAGCGCTTCACAAGTTAACTTGTATGATTGTCAGAGCATCTACCACTAGCTTTGTCATCACTTTAATCTAGCGCTTCACAGGTTAACTTGTTTGATTGTCAGAGCATCTACCACTAGCTTTGTCATCACTTTAATCTAGCGCTTCACGGGTTAACTTGTATGATTGTCAGAGCATCTACCACTAGCTTTGTCATCACTTTAATCTAGCGCTTCACGGGTTAACTTGTATGATTGTCAGAGCATCCACCACTAGCTTTGTCATCACTTTAATCTAGCGCTTCACGGGTTGTATGATTGTCAGAGCATCTACCACTAGCTTTGTCATCACTTTAATCTAGCGCTTCACGGGTTAACTTGTATGATTGTCAGAGCATCTACCACTAGCTTTGTCATCACTTTAATCTAGTGCTTCACGGGTTGTATGATTGTCAGAGCATCTACCACTAGCTTTGTCATCACTTTAATCTAGCGCTTCACGGGTTAACTTGTATGATTGTCAGAGCATCTACCACTAGCTTTGTCATCACTTTAATCTAGCGCTTCACGGGTTAACTTGTATGATTGTCAGAGCATCTACCACTAGCTTTGTCATCACTTTAATCTAGTGCTTCACGGGTTGTATGATTGTCAGAGCATCTACCACTAGCATTGTCATCACTTTAATCTAGCGCTTCACGGGTTGTATGATTGTCAGAGCATCTACCACTAGCTTTGTCATCACTTTATTCTAGCGCTTCACGGGTTAACTTGTATGATTGTCAGAGCATCTACCACTAGCTTTGTCATCACTTTAATCTAGCGCTTCACGGCTTGTATGATTGTCAGAGCATCTACCACTAGCTTTGTCATCACTTTAATCTAGCGCTTCACGGGTTAACTTGTATGATTGTCAGAGCATCTACCACTAGCTTTGTCATCACTTTAATCTAGTGCTTCACGGGTTGTATGATTGTCAGAGCATCCACCACTAGCTTTGTCATCACTTTAATCTAGCGCTTCACGGGTTGTATGATTGTCAGAGCATCTACCACTAGCTTTGTTATCACTTTAATCTAGCGCTTCACGGGTTGTATGATTGTCAGAGCATCTACCACTAGCTTTGTCATCACTTTAATCTAGCGCTTCACGGGTTGTATGATTGTCAGAGCATCTACCACTAGCTTTGTCATCACTTTAATCTAGCGCTTCACGGGTTAACTTGTATGATTGTCAGAGCATCTACCACTAGCTTTGTCATCACTTTAATCTAGCGCTTCACGGGTTAACTTGTATGATTGTCAGAGCATCTACCACTAGCATTGTCATCACTTTAATCTAGCGCTTCACGGGTTAACTTGTATGATTGTCAGAGCATCTACCACTAGCATTGTCATCACTTTAATCTAGCGCTTCACGGGTTAACTTGTATGATTGTCAGAGCATCTACCACTAGCTTTGTCATCACTTTAATCTAGCGCTTCACGGGTTAACTTGTATGATTGTCAGAGCATCTACCACTAGCTTTGTCATCACTTTAATCTAGTGCTTCACGGGTTAACTTGTATGATTGTCAGAGCATCTACCACTAGCTTTGTCATCACTTTAATCTAGTGCTTCACGGGTTAACTTGTATGATTGTCAGAGCATCTACCACTAGCTTTGTCATCACTTTAATCTAGTGCTTCACGGGTTAACTTGTATGATTGTCAGAGCATCTACCACTAGCTTTGTCATCACTTTAATCTAGCTCTTCACGGGTTAACTTGTATGATTGTCAGAGCATCTACCACTAGCATTGTCATCGCTTTAATCTAGCGCTTCACGGGTTAACTTGTATGATTGTCAGAGCATCTACCACTAGCTTTGTCATCACTTTAATCTAGCGCTTCACGGGTTAACTTGTATGATTGTCAGAGCATCTACCACTAGCTTTGTCATCACTTTAATCTAGTGCTTCACATGTTAACTTGATTGTCAGAGCATCTACCACTAGCTTTGTCATCACTTTCAGTAGCGTTCTGTTTAGACGAAAACATGTTTAAATACATCTATAAGTGTCTTAAAAAGAACATTCACACCCATTTGTAGTTGTGTCTACCTGTTCTCGAATTTCGATGACGTGTTCACAACTTTAAGTGGTTAAAATTACTTGCATTTGTACAATTTGAATCAAAAGAAATGGTAATCTAGCAAGTTTAACACTAATTTATCCTTATTTTTTTATTTGAAAAAAACAAATAAAATACGTAAGAGTGGCTTGAGAAGCGATTAGCACTATAATGTTCAATTGTCTCTTTCCTCTTCATTGGAATACTAAATGTGTAAAGTTCAATTCACACTTTCAGATTTAGACTTATTAGTAATACCTCAACCATGCGTTAGGAGCCCATCCCACCAAGAATCTTACAATTAAAATTATCTTAACTTTCTATCATTTTTATTAGAAAATTTGTGAGCATCTTAATTTTTTTAATGGAAATAAGATAAAGTTATTTAATCTTAATTTTCAGATCCTTATTGTGGGGTGTGACCCAGATGCTTGTCATAAGTGGTCTGTATTGACATCGGCATTGAAGCCTGTGAAGCACAAAAACATTTGTACAAAGGATATATATGTGAGGACACCGATGTAGTTGTCCTCCACCTTGGTACAAGCGATATTAGTGGACCAATAAACAAGATAAAGGAGGACATTAACAAATTAGCTGAAAAAATGGAGGGATTTAAAAATACACATTTCTACGTGGCTGAAATCCCCCCTAGGAGCCAGAAGAAATATAATGCCCACATTCACGATATAAATTGCCACATACGTGAAATATGTGTACAATTGTTCAACGCCGACTATTTGCCCAGTCCCATAAACAAAACCCATCTTTATCGTGGTGGGATCCACTTAAATGAGGAAGGACAGCAAAAACTGACTTCTGCCATGGCTGAAGTGCTCAACAATCACTCTGCTAATGGTCAGTGTTTTCCCATCAGAACAATCATCACACGGAAATAGCCGATGTAAATAGAGTAATTAATAATGATCAGGACAGAAATATACGTGTACTGGCATGGAACATTAATGGTTTAGGAAATGACAGACGCTGATCTTGTGGCATTTATCCGAAACTACGATATAATATTTTTTATAGAAACAATGAAAGGGAACGATTTTCCATTGGCAATACCTGGCTATAAATTCCGTCATGTGAATAGAAAACATAAACAATAAAATGCCTGTAGAGCTTCTGGTGGTATTAGCATACTTATTTCAAATAAATATGCAAATTTAACTAGGATAGATCATACCTACGACTATTTGGTATGGTTGACAGCCACAGACTGTTGTCAGAAAAACATTAAAATTGGCTGTGCCTATATACCACCAGAAAACTCATCATATGTCGGTGTATGAAATGATTATTTTACTATGCAAGAAGAGGAAGTGGCTAGATATATTGAAATGCATCACATCCTATTATGTGGTGAATTTAATAGCCGTACTGGTCAGGCTCCAGACTATGAATCGGTGGTAGCAGATATCAATGCAAATGTTCCAAGTGAACGTTCTAATGAAGATATAGTCAGTAACAAATATGGTCAACTTTTACTAAATTTTTGTATAAACACAGGCTTCAAAATAGCCAATGGTCGCATGTTTAATGACAATGGCATAGGCCGCTATACGTACTACTCTCCAAATGGTTCAAGCACAATAGACTATCTGATCTTTAATGAAAATAACATAATCAGCAAATTTGACGTTCTACCGAAATTGGTAGAATCAGATCATTGTCCCATACAATTCAATATTTTCAACACTAAACTCGATTGCAACCCCTAAAAATAGACACATCATCTCGGTCTAATATTTTTATATGGCAAGACGAGAAAAGGAAAGAATATCAAATAGCTCTACGGAATGAGCAGGCATGTCATGCATTTGAGGAAATGCTGTGTGCCGCCACCGAGGGGTGTAATACTGACACTCTATGTGACATGTTCAATGGTATGCTAGAAATTGTAATTTCGCCATTATTCCCAGCAAGGAAACATATTTCGAAGGAAAGGAAGTGCACGCAAAATAATTCCCCCTCTAACCCTTGATATGATAAAGAATGTAAATCCTTGAAATATGTTGTTAATAATTTTGCTAAGCATAGAGACTTTAACGCACAGCAAGGCAAATTTAATATACTGTTACGACAATATAGGCAATTAATCCAAAGAAAGAAAAAACAATACCAGCAAGCCAAACTTAGTGAGCTGGAAAATATGAGAACAGAAGATCCTAATTCTTACTAGAAATTCTGGAAATCCTTAAATCCTAGAAATGTCACTACAGGGCCTAACTTGGAAGACTTTGTGAACTATTTTGAACAACAAGTCTACCCACCCCATGTGGATTATTTTGACTATAAACACATGAATAATATTATAAAGCAGGTTACGTCATTCCAACATAATGTAGAGCACGATAAATCCAATATGACAGAGTTCCTAAACAGTCCCATAACTGCAGAAGAAAATAAAAAGGCGATTCAAAAGTTGAAATGCAAGAAAGCGGAGGGTGTAGATGGTATTTCTGCCAAATTTTACAAATATGGATGCAATGAACACTTGCCAGCATTAGAATTGTTGTTCAATACCATTCTTACCAATGGAGAATATCCATCTAGATGGGCTACCGGTATAATCCACCCTGTCCACAAAAAGGGGGACCATGGTGTTCCAGATAATTACAGACAAATCACAGTCATGCCGTGTATTGGGAATCTATTTAAATCTATACTTAATAACAGACTCTCATTTAAAAACGTATGTAATGATAATGATCCTTATCAAGCTGGTTTTAAAAGCAATTCGTGAGCTACGTACTTATATTCATATTATGTGCCATCATAGATAAACAAAGGTGTCTTTCTAAACCCCTGTATACATGCTTTGGAGATTTCACAAAAGCATTTGACTATATTGATAGAACAGCATTATACTACAAATTATTGGACAGGGGAATAAACGGCAATTTGCTAAACATAATAAAAAACATGTTTTCTAAAGCAGAGTACCGTGTAAAATGGGACTCGCATATCAGTGACATATTAAAAAGCGAATTTGGGGTTCTACAAGGCGGTATGCTCAGTCCCAAACTATTCACGGAATTTTTACAAGACATATCCGCAGCATTGGACCAAGATCAAGGTATCGCTGTGGACACCTTACTAATGGTATATCTGGTATTTGCAGATGACCATGTCCTTTTTTCAGAATCTGCCGAGGGATTACAAAAAACAGCTAACTGCCCTGGATTCATATGCTTCCCTATGGCATATCATAGTTAGCATTAAGACAAAAGTTATTATCTTTAATGAACGTTACACAACAGTATGTGGAAACTTCCACTATGGTGATAACATTATAGAAAAGGCTGAACAATATAAATACCTTGGTGTAGTGTATAGCACCAGGTCCGTTAATAACGTGTTAAAAGAAACTTTTTCTCGTCTTGCTCCCATGCTGGGGAAGCAATCTTTGCTCTACGTGAACAGTCCAGGCATGTGGTCGGTAAGTTGTCACCCACTATTGCGTTCAAGGTATTTGATTGCCAAATATTGCCCATACTAGAATATGGAAGTGATATATGGTATACAGGCGATGATGTTAACGATCTGGAAAAAAATCCATCTAAAATTTATTGAATCCACACTTGGCGCTAGAAAGCAAACACCTACTCCTGCAATATATGGGGACACGGGTCGATTTCCACTGATCATCCGGCAACACATGAAAGCTGTAAAATATTGGTGTAGAAGTCTAAAATTATCTCGGAGCCATCCAGTCAGAATTGCCTACAATATGCTACTTGAGCTAGATGCCATTGGCTTCACGAATAGGTGTTCCTGTATTTGCTCTGTCCTCGAACGAACCGGGCTCGATCAAACTTGGGAATCGCAGAATATTGGGGATAGAAATAAATTTATGCTTTCATTTAAAGAATCGACAGTTAGAATATTTACACAGCAGTGCAGAAAAGATATCGAGAGCTCGAGTAAGCTGCGCACATATGCATTAGTAAAAAAATATTCCTATGTTGAACCACATAAGGGGGAACCACCGCATAACAGCAATGGCGAGAGATCGAATGAGCTCACAGGATCTAAATATAGAAAGAGGACGATTCAATAATCCAATCACTCCAAAAAATCAGCAAATATGCACAAGGTGTGAATTAAACGAAATTGACGATGAAATACATCTTCTTCTCCACTGTAGCGCTATGAATAATGAACGCGAAATCTTGTATGATTCTGTAGCCGTATTTATCAATATACAACCGACAAATGTGTTAAAAGAAACTTTTTCTCGTCTTGCTTCCCAAGCTGGGAAAGCAATCTTTGCTCTACGTAAACAGTCCAGTCATGTGGTCGGTAAATTGTCACCCACTATTGCGTTCAAGGTATTTGATTGCCAAATATTGCCCATACTAGAATATGGAAGTGATATATGGTATACAGGCGATGATGTTAACGATCTGGAAAAAAATCCATCTAAAATTTATTAAATCCACACTTGGCGCTAGAAAGCAAACACCTACCCCTGGAATATATGGGGACACGGGTCGATTTCCACTGATCATCCGGCAACACATGAAAGCTGTAAAATATTGGTGTAGAATTCTAAAATTATCTCGGAGACATCCAGTCAGAAATGCCTACAATATGCTACTTGAGCTAGATGCCATTGGCTTCACGAATTGGTGTTCCCGTATTCGCTCTGTCCTCGAACGAACCGGGCTCGATCAAACTTGGGAATCGCAGAATACTGGGAATAGAAATAAATTTATGCTTTCATTAAAAGAATCGACAGTTAGAATATTTACACAGCAGTGGAGAAAAGATATTGAGAGCTCGAGTAAGCTGCGCACATATGCATTAGTAAAAAAATATTTCTATGTTGAACCACATAAGGGGGAACCACCGCATAACAGCAATGGCGAGAGATCGAATGAGCTCGCAGGATCTAAATATAGAAAGAGGACGATTCAATAATCCAATCACACCAAAAAATCAGCGAATATGCACAAGGTGTGAATTAAACGAAATTGACGATGAAATACATCTTCTTCTCCACTGTAGCGCTATGAATAATGAACGCGAAATCTTGTATGATTCTGTAGCCGCAATTATCAATATAAAACCGACAAATGAAATGTTTTTAGGAATTATGACATCTAGAGACATAACAGTGGTGAAGTCACTAGCGCAATTTCTTTATGGTTGCTTTAAACAAATTAAGGGTTAAACATACTGAGTATAATTAATCTGTCACCTGTCGCTATATTATTCATATAATCATGCCCTCATGACCTGACTAGGGTATTACCACATATCAGGATGGTTGTTGCTCTCGGATCTTATTATTTGGCTTTTTAGGGCCGGTTAGGGACGTTTCCGTCGCCTTTGTTATCAGACGAGGTGGGGCCTTATGGAGGATTTTAGATTTGCCAAGTCAACTGATTTTCTCTATGAGTTCGGGAATGTTTTTCATCGATTGTAACTCCGAGTATGTGGTACTAACTAGGTCGTGATTGAAACAGTATGAATGAAACAATATAGTGAATTATAAAAAGGCTTAATGTTTTTGTGCGAGGGCCATGTCCTGTGTGAATTGCACAAATAATTGTTAACCGTCTACTACTGTTATTACGTCGTTAAGTTTGCACCACTAGTCAATCTCAGGGAATCTCCGCGCTTATAGCGACTGTGCTTGCATGGTCACATGACTCGGAGCTACCTGTTTATGCCATATTTATTGTACTTATATGATATTATATTTAATATTAAAAAATACATATAATTTTTACCATTGTCTTATTGCATACTCCAGTTACTGTAGCATAATTATGCACTTGTATATATTTTAGGTTTCTACGCTTTCCAGAGGGTCTTTTTTGCTACTATATATAATTAGTATGTCATACATAGTAGCTATTTTATCTCTGGTTTTGGTGCGGGAAACAAAATGATAGACCTCTATGTTATCTTGGCAATGCCTTTTAATTCATTTTTAGTAGTAGTCATTTATATTATCGAAATACCCAGTTTTTATTTTGGCAATGCCCCTTAGCATGATTTTAGTTGTGAATGTCATACCATATATATTATCATAGGATTTTAACAAATTAACAATCTTGTATGTACATGTACATATGTCTCTTTCATTTCTATGACAAATAAGTCTGTAATGACTTTTCTTTTCTGTCAATAAAATATCTGTCTGTCTGTCTTTCTGTACAACATTTATACACTGTGAGACCAGCATCGAAGACGTTGGGCCGACGTTGTATAAATGTTATACAAATGTTTTGTGTTGGCCGTGAAGATTTATAAATATATTGTGAGGATCCGCTTTCTATTTTAGTACCAGAAAGTCCCATGACTTGCACTAAATCTGTGATGAATATGAGTATAGTTATATATGAAGCTTTGTAATTTAATCATTCCCAGGGGTGTTTGTAGTAGAGTGATAAACACATCTGGCAATGTGGCTGTTAAAAGGATCAGTCCCCGCTCCTCGTGAAGAGCTATGGGTGTAGATATTCATTTTATTAGTATCTATGTGGGTGACATGTACGTATGCGTGGGAGAATCCTCTGGATTTAGATAACTCACGGAGAATGTTTGGTAATCTGTTAGTTAAGCTATATTCCTCGTGCTCCATATAATTTATATGCTTTAGGCCACAGTTTTTTTTAATAATTGATTCTCAAGAATTTTTATTCAAGATTCAGAGCGGACGGTCTGAAAAAAATTAAAAATAAAAACCCTTTTATTTGATTTTGTGACGGTAAACTTACACAAAAACATTTTTTTAAAGTTTTGACATATTCTATTTAAAAAAACTACATAATTCGAAATATTGTTTCAATTTATATCGATAAATAGCGGGTCAGCGGTATAAAAAAAATAAAAAAGGCAAATTTTTTTTATTGATTTTTAACTATCGTGACTCTTGAGAACCAATTAATCAACGAACTCTCACCTTAGATATATGAGTGTATAATTTGAATTGGAATAAAACCAAGTGAATGAATCAATGAATGACTGAATGAATGAATTAAAAATAAACGAATGAAGGAACGAACGAGAAAATGAATGAATGAATGAATGAATGAATGAATGAATGAATGAATGAATGAATGAATGAATGAATGAATGAATGAATGAATGAATTAATTAATTAATTAATTAATTAATTAATTAATTAATGAATGAATGGATAACTGATGAATGAATGAGAGAATGAATGAATAAATGGATGAACAAATGAATGAATGAATAAAAGAATGAATGAATGAATAAATAAATGAATGAACAAATATTATACGAAGCGCTCATATTGACGTATTACTTCAGTTTCTAAGCCCATTACTTGTTGGTGAAGGAGGGCTCCCTAAAAACCAACATTAACATATTAAATGACACTAACAGCAGATTATGATGATCACGTGTCCCCAGATTAATGTGACAGGCGAGAGAAGAGTCGTCTGTTATTCAAACCCTCAGATAAATACACCTAACAGAGCTACCACTCAGTAAACGAGAGACGTCCAATGTCTACACAATGTTGAGCCAGCATCACAGGCGGTGGCCCAGCACAAAGCCGGATATATATTTGCTATTTGCTGAGATGCTGTTTCTGGTCTTTTTACAATAAGGATTATTGTGCTGTGTTCTGGGACGACTTACTAATCTGAGTTATGGGGGTTCATTATCTTCAGTATTCCAACGACAGGAAATCTCAGACTGTCAGGGGGGTCCGGGTGTAGTGGTTAGAGCCTGAATCTCAGACTGTCAGGGGGGTCCTGGTGTAGTGGTTAGAGCCTGAATCTCAGACTGTCAGGGGGGTCCTGGTGTAGTGGTTAGAGCCTGAATCTCAGACTGTCAGGGGGGTCCTGGTGTAGTGGTTAGAGCCTGAATCTCAGACTGTCAGGGGGGTCCGGGTGTAGTGGTTAGAGCCTGAATCTCAGACTGTCAGGGGGGTCCTGGTGTAGTGGTTAGAGCCTGAATCTCAGACTGTCAGGGGGGTCCTGGTGTAGTGGTTAGAGCCTGAATCTCAGACTGTCAGGGGGTCCTGGTGTAGTGGTTAGAGCCTGAATCTCAGACTGTCAGGGGGGTCCTGGTGTAGTGGTTAGAGCCTGAATCTCAGACTGTCAGGGGGGTCCTGGTGTAGTGGTTAGAGCCTGAATCTCAGACTGTCAGGGGGGTCCTGGTGTAGTGGTTAGAGCCTGAATCTCAGACTGTCAGGGGGGTCCTGGTGTAGTGGTTAGAGCCTGAATCTCAGACTGTCAGGGGGGTCCTGGTGTAGTGGTTAGAGCCTGAATCTCAGACTGTCAGGGGGGTCCTGGTGTAGTGGTTGGAGCCTGAATCTCAGACTGTCAGTGTGTGTGTGTGTGTGGGGGGGGGGATCCTGGTGTAGTGGTTAGAGCCTGAATCTCAGACTGTCAGGGGGGTCCGGGTGTAGTGGTTAGAGCCTGAATCTCAGACTGTCAGGGGGTCCGGGTGTAGTGGCTAGAGCCTGAATCTCAGACTGTCAGGGGGGTCCTGGTGTAGTGGTTAGAGCCTGAATCTCAGACTGTCAGGGGGGTCCTGGTGTAGTGGTTAGAGCCTGAATCTCAGACTGTCAGTGTGTGTGTGTGTGTGGGGGGGGGGGTCCTGGTGTAGTGGTTAGAGCCTGAATCTTAGACTGTCAGGGGGGGTCCTGATGTAGTGGTTAGAGCTTGAATCTCAGACTGTCAGGGGGTTCCTGGTGTAGTGGTTAGAGCCTGAATCTCAGACTGTCAGGGGGGTCCGGGTGTAGTGGTTAGAGCCTGAATCTCAGACTGTCAGGGGGTCCGGGTGTAGTGGTTAGAGCCTGAATCTCAGACTGTCAGGGGGGTCCTGGTGTAGTGGTTAGAGCCTGAATCTCAGACTGTCAGGGGGGTCCTGGTGTAGTGGTTAGAGCCTGAATCTCAGACTGTCAGGGGGTCCGGGTGTAGTGGTTAGAGCCTGAATCTCAGACAGTCAGGGGGGTCCTGGTGTAGTGGTTAGAGCCTGAAGTTCAGACTGTCAGGGGGGTACGGGTGTAGTGGTTAGAGCCTGAATCTCAGACTGTCAGGGGGGTCCGGGTGTAGTGGCTAGAGCCTGAATCTCAGACTGTCAGGGGGGTCCGGGTGTAGTGGTTAGAGCCTGAATCTCAGACTGTCAGGGGGGTCCGGGTGTAGTGGTTAGAGCCTGAATCTCAGACAGTCAGGGGGGTCCTGGTGTAGTGGTTAGAGCCTGAAGTTCAGACTGTCAGGGGGGTACGGGTGTAGTGGTTAGAGCCTGAATCTCAGACTGTCAGGGGGGTCCGGGTGTAGTGGTTAGAGCCTGAATCTCAGACTGTCAGGGGGGTCCGGGTGTAGTGGTTAGAGCCTGAATCTCAGACTGTCAGGGGGGTCCGGGTGTAGTGGTTAGAGCCTG
>OZ024904.1:104466520-104484020 GCA_964017125.1 Flabesymbios commensalis | reverse complement strand
CGGGGCGCAGTGGACTCAGTTTCATGATTAATTAAATCAGTAATTTCACGCATTTGTTGATGGCTGTCACTCTTTATCCTCAATTTAATCGTGTTAGATGAAATCCTAGCTTTGTATACAGATAAAAGAATACCACTGGAATTGACTAATTTGTCTGTTGTTTCTGAATGCGCGCAGAGAACATTGCCATGCTTATGGACAGTACTACAGAAGCAAACAACCGTAACTGCTTACTTTTTAAGTAAGCAGCTCTCACATATTGTCTTTGCATGGAAGAATGGGATTCGTTTTCTAATTACGATGTATTGCGAGCGGGACAAAGTATGACAATTTCAATTACGTTTGCTTCGCTAGAACATTCTATAATCTGTCTTGAATCATGAGCGTTTTATTATGTATTGTGAAAGATAACTAGATGTAGGAATGGATTCATTAACAACTGTTTTTGTAACCCAACAAACACAATACACTGGTCCAATGTTGTTTTAATGTTGTGCCAGCGTCGCAGACGATGGTCCAACATTGATCCAACATTGGGGCAGTGTATCGTGCTGACTGGGAAAGCAGTGTTCAAATATAGATCAATTCACCATGTAACATGTGATTAAAGAACAACAAACTATGTAGGGCATATTATATAAAACATATAATTATTAATGCAGTGTTATAAACATGCCATTATGCATCAAGCGACATCTGCCTTTCCAAGACATAGTAATGAGTCAATGCTCACGTGCTTCACTTCGCTCAGGTGTAAATGAGTACCGTGTTAAATCAATATTATGATGATAATTGTGTGCGATAAATTACTAGCGCCAAATAGTTGCAGCGCTGTATGCTTCATGGGTAGTTGAAATAGTGAATGAATTAACAGGTACATTTACCAGGGTAATATATCGTTAGGCCCCATGAGCAGCCCCAACCGAGGCTTTTTTCACATCTAAGAATGGAGAACTCCGAGGGTTTTAACTGACTTAAAATACATCCGACCATAATGAGGATTCCTCATAATCAAAAGCTCGGTCACACCTGACTGATTTCAATACCATCTACCATGATAATTGGTCTCTACTTGATCAACAATAACTATCCATTCCCATCTTAGAATGTCGCTGTCGGACAAGGAAAATATTGTAGTGGTTTGTTTAAATTGTCACGACGAAACCACCAATAACGTGATAATCTGTAGGGACACAACGGGTGATCAACGGCGAATAGCAGGAAATATAGGAGGACTAATTTCATCAAACTGGGATCCAGCTCGATCCCACAGCTATATAACAGCCTGTACTGTCCATGATACATGCTACATGCTATAAAATGTTTATATAAAACAGTTCTTGAAGTAAATTATTCATTTCACGCAGAGTCCATATTACATGTTTATATAGAGCAGTTCTTGAAGTTTCACGCCCGAGTCCGAGTCCGCCCGAACTTATTTATCTCAAAAATAATCCAACCCCACCCCCCATGTAGATTCAATGGTGGCCCCTTATCATTTTTGGTTGTTGATTTAAACGTGTTTTTTTATTTCATTTAAAGTGATGTACGTGAATATATGATTCCGCAGTGACATTGATAAAGTGGTAAACACAGTGCTGGGGCCTATGCCTCTGAACGTACACATTTGTCACTTGAGTACTTTCATAATTCATGCAGTAGTTAGCCTATAGACCCTTAACCCCTAGAGTGCTGAATTTTTTTATGTAAACTATGGAGACCAAAGAGTTTTTTCAATTTGAAATCATCCTAGCTGTTTTAGTTAGCTCTTTCAGATTCATTTGAATACCTATGTTATGGGTCTGACTTTAGTCGTCAGAATCTGACGTCTACAGACGACAGATTCTGACAACTAAAGTCTATCCCTGCGCTGTAAGAGTAAACCAAATAACCATTATTTACTAAGTAATAACATTGAGTAATTTTCACCCACTTAAAGTTGTGGGTCGCGGTAGCGAGACACAATCTGAAGTGTGTTAACATTTGGCCATTATAAACTGGTGGGTAGTGGGTTCATGGCGTACATCATCAGACGACAGCCCTCGTAACAGGATAACATATAGCTCACCACACACATGACAAATCACTTGTTTACATATAGCTCACCAAACACATGATAAATCACTTGTTTACATATAGCTCACCACACACATGACAAATCACTTGTTTACATATAGCTCACCACACACATGACAAATCACTTGTTTACATATAGCTCACCACACACATGACAAATCACTTGTTTACATATAGCTCACCACACACATGACAAATCACTTGTTTACATATAGCTCACCACACACATGACAAATCACTTGTTTACATATAGCTCACCACACACATGACAAATCACTTGTTTACATATAGCTCACTAAACACATGACAAATCACTTGTTTACATATAGCTCACCACACACATGACAAATCACTTGTTTACATATAGCTCACCAAACACATGACAAATCACTTGTTTACATATAGCTCACCACACACATGACAAATCACTAGTTTACATATAGCTCACCACACACATGACAAATCACTAGTTTACATATAGCTCACCAAACACATGACAAATCACTTGTTTACATATAGCTCACCAAACACATGACAAATCACTTGTTTACATATAGCTCACCAAACACATGACAAATCACTTGCTTATACACGACTGGTGTTCAGAAGAAATGAGTCAGCTTCTAAAAAATGTGCATCAAATGGTAATAATATGATTATATTCATATGGTCACAGTCAATGTTATTACAGGAAAATGTGTAATAACTTTGTAAATTGTTCTTTTTACACCATCGACTACAAATATAAATAGATGATGTGGGCTCATAACATCCCAACCATAAATAATGTTTCGAGCAATATATTTAGAAAAGTATAGTTCCCTCTACAGTTATTGGATTGTAAAGTGTGTTTAATAATCGTAAAAATGGCGAAGGTATCTTTACAAAATAATAATATCTATGGGTAGACCTAAGTAATCCTCACTTGAAGTAGAGGGTCGCGAGATACAACCTCATGTGGGTAGACTATTGAATTATAGATGCTGACCCAGTAAACACAAAACATTTGGATAACATGTATACAAAGCCGGCCCAACGTCTTCGACGTTGTTCCAACATTGTATAAATGTTATACAGTTGTTTTGTTGCTTAGCTTACTGAGACGGCCGAAGAGTTGAGTAAAAAACTACTAAGCGATATTTGATAAATAATTCAAATTTGAAGGGATATGACGTAATCCACCTGGCAGATAATGCCGTCTGGCCCCGTGACAGCCACACGTCTGCCATGGGTTATGCATTAGGTTTAGTATGATATATGCTGAGATATCACTATTTGATCACCCAGCCTGCTCGTCATTTGTTTCGTTTTCAGCCAAATGTTGATATCTATGGTTATGGCAGACATATTTCTGCCAGATCCGTGTCCCATCCGGGAAAAGATCTAAATCTTTGGCCTCCAGATGAAAGCTGGAATGTTAGTTCTTTTGAAACACGGTAACAATAATTTTTAATTTTCAGTATGAAGCTCTGAGATCAACCTAATTTTCAAAAAATACTATGTCTAGGCATTGGCAATGTTCAGGAAATTATATGTACATTTTATTATCTGATTTTTTAAATATAAAAACATTTGTATAATAAAGCTAATATAAGATGTGTCATCAGTAAGCTGTACGAATAGTTTGAGCAGTCACATTCATATATAAAAAAATATATAAAAACTCATATAGTTGCGTTTCGCTCTCCGAAGGTTATTAAAAACCAAATCTGTTCATAAAAAAAATGTGCTAAAAAGTATTCCAGGTTGATCAGACATGCGTCAGCGAGAAAGTGTCTTGAATATATGGGTTGTACGTAATTGTTATCAACAAATGTAATTATCGGTGCACTCACTCACTCACTCACTCACTCACTCACTCACTCACTCACTCACTCACTCACTCACTCACTCACTCACTCACTCACTCACTCACTCACTCACTCACTCACTCACTCACTCACTCACTCACTCACTCACTCACTCACTCATTTTCAGAGTTTAAATCGCTCAGCTAAGGTCTATTCTGCAGACTGGGCCATTGTGTCTGGGGTTTTTAGACCTCGTTGTTTGATAAAGATGATAGAGGAGGCAGAGAGAGGCAAGTGATTAACCCTGTCAAATGAACGGCCCCAGTGCTAAGATGCCCACTATAGATTATAATCCACAATCTGTATAAAAAAAGCAAATGTTGACAGATAAAATGCGGCTATGGACCTCTCTAAATCAACCCTGAACCGGATGTAACGTGATCGCGGCATCCAATAAGACACGTCGTCTCTACCCGTAGACACGTCCAATCACCATTGCGGTCTTTAAGCCCATGGTGAAGCTCTCTGCACGTGATGTGAGTGTCCAATCAACACCGTTGTATCTAAGTTATTCCTCAGCAGACACAATACGTTGAATCAATGTTTGTAGAACGTTGGTCCATCGCTGGAGCAACATTAAACCAACGTCTTTTGTCTGCTCGGTCCTGTCACTCTCCAATCAACGATATCGCTTCTCAGACCGATAATAAGTTACAACACACAGCGTCAACGTTAATAGTCACCATAAAAACAAGGTGTTGTCCAAATGTTGACTTGAGGTTGGTCCAGCGTCGTAGACGATGGACCAACCTCAAAACAACATTTGGACAACGTCTCGTGTTTACTGGAAGTAATAAGTAACACGAATAAGCAACAAAGACTTGTAAATAATGCTGCTATTCGACTTACACCTAATGCTGCTATTTGCTTGTTCTATTTAAGAGCATGTTCTATTTAAACGTATGTCGCCTATGTCTGACGCGTACGTAAGCCATAGGAAATCAGTCTATATCGCTTTGACAGTAAAATATTACCATAACACATTAAATGAATGTATTAAATAATAAAATAATAAAATGATCATAATAATACAAATATAATTACTAAGTAGTATCATGTGCGGCCATGTGCACGGCGTCGTCGCGAAGGTAATTTTGGCGAGCGTATGATTGGATGACCTACAAATACGGATCATAGATGATTGGCTTCAGGTAATCACAGTAATTAAGAGGGGCGTATATTAATAATGCGCCACCACACGTTAGATCTATAGATGCAGCCAAGCATAAATCTACACGTGTGCGTTCATCCGGACTAAATCAGTTCACTCTTCTGATTGGCTAATCCTTACAGCGGCGAATTGTTTCTTGTTTAAATAATGGAGCCCAAATATTGTTTTAATTTGAAGCCATCATAAATGTCTTAGTTAGCGCTTTCCGCTTTATTTAAATACCTATGTTATGGGTCTACGCCTATTATGAATATTTGAATTCTTTCAGTGCGGGTCCGCCTTTATACGTCAGAGTCTGACGTATACAAACGGTTCCCGGTCTGAAAGAGTTAGCCTAGGTCGTTCACTTGCATCTCGCTCTGTTGTCAACGCCTCATGGATTAAATATGCCATCTAAATTATTTATACATAATTTTATGACATTAATCATGTCACTTCTCGTTTTTTAGAGGTATTTTAGACGAGCGATTAATGGCCGAAGATAAATAACATAGGTATACAACTAAGACAATCATGATGATTTCAAATTGAAAAGAAAGCTTGGGTCTCTTGGTTAAAATACAAATATTTCAGAACTGTAAAAGGTAAATAATAATTAGCTGTTTTCGTTTTATTAGGTGAGCTGAGTTGAAATATATGTTAGTGTGATTGCTGCGCGACCACACTAACATATAGCCGTGTATTACAACGGCCTATGCGAGCGCAGCGAGTAGGCCGATATAGCGCAGCGAGTAGGCCGATATAGCGCAGCGAGTAGGCCGATATAGCGCAGCGAGTAGGCCGATATAGCGCAGCGAGTAGGCCGATATAGCGCAGCGAGTAGGCCGATATAGCGCAGCGAGTAGGCCGATATAGCGCTAACTAACATCCAGATGCACATCCCACTAACAATGTTATCCTAGCCATCACAGCGCTGAAACAGCTTTGTATAAACCAGGGAGAAATACTTTTTTATTTTCAAATTGAAATCATCAAAAATGTCTCAGTTAGCTATTTCCGCTTCTTTTGAATACCGATATTTTATGGATCTACGACCAATGGACAGGTCTTTCAGTGTGGGTATTGACTTCAGACGTCAGAATCTGACGTCCATAGACGTCACATTCTGACGTCTAAAGAGCACTGAAAGGGTTAAGCATATTATTTTTTTATAATAGAAATAAAAAAAACGTTTCGATTATCTGAATCTTTTGATTTTTAGCGGGTTGGGCGACAGGCTCAATGTATTGTTACATGTCCAAGATCAAAATGATCGAGGACCAATCAAACCGCAAATTTTAAATTTGATCTTACCTCTCTTCCGTTTCTATTACAACAGCTAAAATTGAATGAGAACGAGACTAAATTACGAATAAATCTAATGTAGAAGGGACGGACATGAGACAATATTGAGAATTATATATAAATAATCAGAAGGTATATTGCACGAGGTAGCTACCGACAAAATGATGCGGATAACTATAAAGTAAATATTGAGCTGATTATGCTCTAAATGGAAAGCTCAAAATATTAACGCTCTTATCTCAATTAAAAAATGTAATTAGTCCGTTCTATTACGTTTATTATCTCATTATCTAAAACAAACAAATAAATAGTTTCCAATGTATAAATGATGAGGTTCTGTCTTTTAATATAAACTTCAAAGCGATGAGTTTCTATTGCATAAAATAAAGATATAACAATTAAGCTCTATAGTAGTGAGAAACATAACCAGCAAATTAGGAAACATCCTCTAGGAATACATGTGCATTAATTAACCCTTTCAAGACTGAATTCACCATAGTCATCTTCATCTAATACAAGCCGCGAATTTCTGTCGAAATTCTCGACTTGCAGTGGATGAAGATGACTTGATGTGGTTAAAAAATTCAAGAAAAATTAGCATGTATTGATAAACCAGTGTCATGGAATTTTTTGTTCCAAAACCCTTGGTTGTAGGAAAATTAAGTCTGTTTTCGGGAATGTAAAATGATGCTTTAATGCGTCTTGAGGGCTTAAAAGATTAAGACATGGAGTGCGGGTGTATGTATGCGGATAATGCGGCTGTCGTTGAGAGGCAGTCGATGGTATCTGCTGATTTTTTATGTGGGCAGCTACTGCTGTTTCACTTTGCATTTCCGAAATTGTAAAATCATAACAAAGTATCATTGATAAGAATAATCAGCCTGGCTATTAAAGCGTCAGTATGCCACTTTACCAAGTGGCATACTGACGCTTTATCACAGATATTCTGATGGCGCCGCTTCACTCACTGCCCTGTAGATCTATCATCATTCAGTGAGATTGTATAAAGCATCTCTTCTGAGGACGTCATGACAAGATGGATTGTACCGGACCAAGGTGCACCATTTATCACAATTAGAAGCCGCTATACATCGCCCATTCCAGGAAGAGTTTTTCTCGAAAAGTGGACATGAATTAAGAGAATTTAGTCTAAGCTTTATCGATGACGCCGATATTTAAAAATCTCAACTCTGCTAAGATTGACGCGATCTCCGGTCTTCATTACTGTGCTTAAGTTCAAAGGGATAACAGATGGATAATGGTGATTTTAGGAGCACACCCAAATTTGCCGTTATCATTTTTTCTAGGCATTCGAATTATAATATTATAATAATATAAAAGTGTATTATAATATATATATATATATTATTATCATAAATTCTAATGGTATAATGAATAATTTAACGACGCTAAGAAACACTAATAAGTGGCAGATCAAGGATCTGAAGAAAGGGGGCATCTTGCCGTACCGACGAGGATCTGAAGAAAGGGGGCATCTTGCCGTACCGACGAGGATCTGAAGAAAGGGGGCATCTTGCCGTACCGACGAGGATCTGAAGAAAGGGGGCATCTTGCCGTACCATACGATGCAGTATGGAGAAAGGGGGCATCTTGCCGTACCGACGATGCAGTATGAAGAAAGGGGGCATCTTGCCGTACCATACGATGCAGTATGCATTTTCTCGTACGAATATCTATCTGAAAGCAAAATCAAACTGTGCGGTAAAGCGGATAGGAGAGAGTGCGAGATGGGCTGATCTTACCATACGTTTCGTAGTGAAAGCCAACAGCATGAGTTCGCGAAAAGGGAATCATCTCACGAAAAAGCGGCTTGTTCTGGAAACCAATAAAACGCCAGAAGCTATTTTTAGGCGTATTGTGTCAAAACTTGGCCACTTAAATGAGACGAAATATTGCGCATCACCCAGAACCATCTCAGTTAAAGATCTCACAGCTGCGTAAACTGACTTTGAGATTGCCATAGAGCGTGGAGCGTCACATAATCTATCCTCCTCCCCCATCTCTCATCTGTTTAATGACCTCGGTTCTGCCACACGGTATTTGGGAATAAACATTTGTTTAAAGATAGTTACATGTTAGTGGTAGCGACCTAGGGTTTTAGTGAAGGTCGCCTGTTCATGTTTAGTTCTAATTATGTTAATATTTATTTGTACTTTTTGATAGAATAAATCGATTCATGGCCATAAATGGATATATATATATATATATATATATATATATATATATATATATATATATATATATATATATTCTGTGAGAGATTAAAGCATGAAACGATGTTAGTACACTACCGGTATTTATTACATCAACCGATAGTCTAATACAATTGGTAACCTCCAACTAGATGCCGTATCGACCAGCAACTAATGTGATACACGTTATGCAATGGGCTATTACAGAAGTAGATTCAAGTGTATTTTAACCCCTATCCTGCTGATAACAGATATTGTCGTTTTTAATATCTTTTATTAGTCGACCAAATAACTGGTATTGGGAATGAAATGTGTCTAAACATCAAGATTTGCATGAGTAATTGTCAGCCATTTGGGTAGCGGTAGCGAGACACGACTTCTAATGGCTAAATATGAGATCTGCAGTTGAACATAAGAGCTCTTAACAAACATGTACGGCGGTTGAAACGTTGTGCTTGTGATGACTGAAGAATAGATGTAAAGAAGCACTATGTTACAAAGACAAACATCAGTAACGACTTACTTGAAAAGTTACTGCTGTTTGTATGTCTACGGCAGAAGAGATAAAGCGATCAGATGCTGTTTAACAAATCTGCAAATCTGCCATGATAACTAATGAGTGAGTGAGTGAATATTGCTTTACGTCGCTGTCTGTACATTTATGGCAATATCGCGACAGAAAGAAGTCAGAAGCCGGGACTATACCCTACTCTTATCAAATGACTTCAAGGGTTCTTTACAGTGGGCATTAAACCATAGACAGTATTGTATACTGCAGGCATTTTAACAGTTTGCGGCACCGTAGATGCACAGCCCCGATGACAAACATCCGACTGCATGTATTCCAAACCAGTACCTCTGAGTTTCGAGCCACAACTGTATCGTAAACTGAAGTAAACGCAAACCATACGGAGGCAAACAGTGGTGACACTTCACTTGCACAGCATCCAGTTACTGTTGGTCGCATTTAGTCTATATCGCGGAACAACTACAGCGGGCATCTTGAAAATCAGGCAGTTAATATCTCTTGCAATTTGCTTCGCAATTTATTGTGAACCATCCAAACTGTGGAAGATGGGTTATTTTGGAAGAGTAAATATTACTTCAGGTCGCTTTCTGCACACTCATGGCAATATCGCGACAGAAGGAAGTCCAAATTCGGGACTATGTCCTACTCTTATCGTTTGAGGGTTATTTTAGAAACATAATATTCTAAATAAGACATGTTATCACAAATCAAAATCTTTTATTTGTACACATAATTTTCAAATACATACGACTTTTTTCATTGTTACCATCGTGGAGTATGTATACCACCATGGGTGTTTATTGTTACCATCGTGGTGCATATATACCACCATGGGCGTTTATTGTTACCATCGTGGTGCATGTATACCAGCATGGGCGTGGTGCATGTATACCACCATGGGTGTTTATTGTTACCATCGTGGTGCATGTATACCACCATGGGCGTTTATTGTTACCATCGTGGTGCATGTATACCACCATGGGCGTTTATTGTTACCATCGTGGTGCATGTATACCAGCATGGGCGTGGTGCATGTATACCACCATGGGTGTTTATTGTTACCATCGTGGTGCATGTATACCACCATGGGTGTTTATTGTTACCATCGTGGTGCATGTATACCACCATGGGCGTTTATTGTTACCATCGTGGTGCATGTATACCACCATGGGTGTTTATTGTTACCATCGTGGTGCATGTATACCACCATAGGTGTTTATTGTTACCATCGTGGTGCATGTATACCACCATGGGTGTTTAGTCAACCCTTCAACAACCGCTCTCTTTAAAATACGTTTGTTTTTGCATTTTGTATTAGCACATTACAGCTTTTAAACAGGTTAAAGTTAAAACATGACATCAATCAGCAAGATTTGAAAATAGTTTACATAAATTTTGTCAAATCTAACAATTCTCACTTACGTGATGTTGTGGATCGCGTCAGCGAGACACAGCATCACGTAAGTGAGAATTCAAATTAAATAATTTGGCGACTAAAGGGTTACGTGACTAACTAGGCTGTTGAGAGTATAAGGGGTCCACGTGTTGATCATCAGGGCTGACAATGGTGGCACATATGTCTTGTTGAGTCAGATTCATTGAAATAAATATTGGTGACATGTAGTGACACACCAGTCATCATATGATGTAAGCAAGTTAATGTGACCGTGTCTGTTTGTAAATAATGTACACTATTACTGACCTTCATCAATCACATAGGACATTAATCAATGACCTACAGTGGCTGATCATTATGTATATGTAGCCGAGTGTGTGCATGACAGACTGGAGTGATTAACACATTGGCCAACGAGTTGACTCTTTGGCTTATTGTTAGCGCTCAGGCATCGCGTTGTCACGGTCGATTTAATCGCAGGGCTGCGCAGTCTCTACAGTTATAATGGCGCCTAAAGTCGTTTCGTCCTTTCTGAAGTGCCATAATAGGAGATTCTATGTTTTTAACCGACATGATTGCTGTGAAAAATGCAGGAGGTATGCAGGAGAAAATGAAGAATTGAACCCATGAGTATGTTGATTGCTGTTGGGTGTGTGTTTGACGGACCGGAGTGATTGCTACTCCAGCTAGCGAATTGAATATTTGGCTTATTCGGATGTTCCATCCCCGGGCTTAGCAGTTTCAACACTGATATATATAGAAGATTGATTGATTGATTGATTGATTGATTGATTGATTGATTGATTGATTGATTGATTGATTGATTGATTGATTGATTGATTGATTGATTGATTGATTGATTGATTGATTGATTGATTGATTGATTGATTGATTGATTGATTGATTGATTGATTGATTGATTGATTGATTGATTGATTGATTGATTGATTGATTGATTGATTGATTGATTGATTGATTGATTGATTGAGTGAGTGAGTGAGTGAGTGAGTGAGTGAGTGAGTGAGTGAGTGAGTGAGTGAGTGAGTGAGTGAGTGAGTGAGTGAGTGAGTGAGTGAGTGAGTGAGTGAGTGAGTGAGTGAGTGAGTGAGTGAGTGAGTGAGTGAGTGAGTGAGTGAGTGAGTGAGTGAGTGAGTGAGTGAGTGAGTGAGTGAGTGAGTGAGTGAGTGAGTGAGTGAGTGAGTGAGTGAGTGAGTGAGTGAGTGAGTGAGTGAGTGAGTGAGTGAGTGAGTGAGTGAGTGAGTGAGTGAGTGAGTGAGTGAGTGAGTGAGTGAGTGAGTGAGTGATTCAGTCAGTCAGTCAGTCAGTCAGTCAGTCAGTCAGTCAGTCAGTCAGTCAGTCAGTCAGTCAGTCAGTCAGTCAGCTAAAAAAAACAATACCAAAAGTAATAATTATAATGTCAACAGTTTCAATAGAATTTTCCCACTTCCATACGTTAGTGACATCTGGTGAGTGACGTTGTCTTCTCACCGCTCAAACACCAGACATTTGCCCGATATTGGTTGAATGTTGGGCCAGCGTCGCAGACGGTGGGTCAACATTGAACCATTGTTTTGCAAACGTCAATTTTGTGTTTGCTGTGCGGAGCTATATGGTGCTACCTGTCACTCATTGGAGGGACTTATCAGCCGACATAATATTTCACCCCCACCCCCCTTGGAACTTTTTTACATTCGTGTGCCATTTCAACTCCATGAAGAGCATACAGCCATGCAGCCATTTTGGCGCGCTGAACCCTTCTTACACATTGTCATCTCCGTCCTTCCAGGTACTCATTGACACCAGAGTCAAGTGAAGCATGTGAGGGTAAAGTGCATTTCCTAAGGATAAAGCATCGAAACAATATCCCAATATTGAGAGGAGAGAATCGTTATACTTATCTGAAATCCTGCACTAAGCGGGGCTCGAAACCGCAGGGCAGACAGCGAGGAGACGAAATATATGTGAAGACAATAAGTGTGTACATCGCCCTCTCAACTTTAATTTTAAATGTATTTTCAAATCAAGAAAAATGTTATAACCAGCAAAAACAAGACGTTAGACCATCGCTGGACTAATGTTGGTCCACCGTCTACGACGCTGGCCCAACATTGGTCCAACATTGAGAAGATAACTAGATAACTAGATGATAAAACCAGATAAATCAACGCTGGTACAACGTTCAGCCAACGTCGCAGAATGCCCAGATTTCCGGGTGGTATCTTCATTCACGTGACCTTCAATCATGCTTGACTGTTGAGGCTTCTGAGGCGGGTTACCATGGCAACAAGTACAAGTTAAGCCAGAACCCGGATGTGTGTTGCCATGGTAATTTGTGTTTGCTGTCACGGATGATGCGGTGTATCCCTCCGCGGAGGACGCTTCACACAACTGCACAGATCCGCCAACCAGAAATAATCCTAATTTACTAGTACATGGTTTAGTCGCTAGACGGGATCAGTCAGGGGAATTTGTCCAGTCAGATCACTCGGATCTCTGTGAGTACGGAGATACAGACGCTGGCCCAGTTGTGTCTGAATGCCGGGCCAGCGCCTCAGACGCTGGACCATCACTGGATGAGTGTTGGCTTGAAATCAATCTTTTTAAAACGCGAAATCGGCATTGATTATTTAGCCTGAGTGAGGGGGATATACCTTGAGGTTTTTCTACTAAATCATCACATCCTCCATAATTAATCTTTTAGCTGATATACGTGACTAAGTAAAAACCCACCCATATACTTGAAGGGCTTAAAGCCTAATAGAGCTCAAAGAGCCTGTGATTAATGTCTCATAAATGTGCTTAACATTGTAGCCGCTGGTCCCAATTATATTCGTTTCTTTATTTTTTTATCAGCACATTCAATACCGGCTTTTGAACATGTTGGAAATTAAGCGTCACAACTCTCATCAATTTTTTAATCGCCCACCTCCCTTTTGTCAAATCTGATTAATTTTCATTCACTTGAAGCTGTGGATCGCGTCAGCGAGACACAGCTTCAAAGTGAGTTAAAATTCCAGTTAAATAATCTGGCGGTTAAAGGGTTAATGTCTGAAAGAGCCTGTGCTAAACGTCACAAAGAATCATTTGCTAAACGTCACAAAGAAGCTGTACTAAACGTCACAAAGAATCATTTGCTAAACGTCACAAAGAACCTGTGCTAAACGTCACAAAGAAGCTGTGCTAAACGTCACAAAAACATTTGCTAAACGTCACAAAGAACCTGTGCTAAACGTCACAAAGAACCATTTACTCAACGTCACAAAGAACCTTTGCTAAACGTCACAAAGAACATGTGCTAAACGTCACATAGAACCTGTGCTAACGTCACAGAGAACCATTTGCTAAACGTTACAAAGAACCTGTGCTAAACGTCACAAAGAACCATTTGCTAAACGTCACAAAGAACCATTTGCTCAACGTCACAAAGAACCTGTGCTTAACGTCATAAAGAACCTGTACTAAACGCCACAAAGTACCTGTGCTCAACGTCATGAAGAACCTGTGCTCAACGTCACAAAGAAACTGTGCTCACCGTCACAAAGAATCAGTGGTGCTAAAGAATCAGTGGTGCTAAAGAACCAGTTGCTCAATGTCACAAAGAGCCTGTGCTCAACGTCACAAAGAACCATTTAACGTCACAAATAACCTGTGTTAAACGTCACAAAAAACCTGTGCTTAACGTCAGAAAGAACCTGTGCTAAACGTCACAAAGAGCCTGTGCTAAACGTCACAAAGAACCATTTGCTAAACGTCGCAAAGAACATGTGCTCAACGTCACAAAGAACCTGTGCTAAACGTCACAAAGAACCATTTGCTAAATGTCACAAAGAGCCTGTGCTCAACGTCACAAAGAACCATTTGCTAAACGTCACAAAGAACCTGTGCTTAACCTCATAAAGAACCTGTGCTAAACGCCACGAAGTACCTGTGCTAAACGTCTCAAAGAACCTGTGCCTCACGTCACAAATAACCTGTGCCCAACAAAGAACATGTGCTCAATGTCACAATGAACCATTTGCTAAACGTCACAAAGAACCATTTGCTCAACGTCAAAAAGAACCTGTGCTCAACGTCACAAAGAGCCTGTGCCAAACAAAATACCTGTGGTAAACGTCACAAATAACCTGTTCACAACGTCATAAAGAACCTGTGGTTCACGTCACAGGAGACTGTGGACAACGTCACAAAGAACATATGCTCAACGTCCTAAAAAACCTGTGCTTTACGTCACAAGAGACTGTGGTCAACGGCACAAAACACCTGTGCTTAACGTCATAAAGAACCTGTGATTAACGTCAAAAACATGTAGGGCCTACTCAACGTCACAAAGAACCTGTGTTTAACGTCACAAAAAACATGTAATTACCGTCAAAAAGAGCATCTGCTACATTTTCGTCTGTGGCCAAGCACGTTACCTTTCTGTCACAGGGGTTCCAACAATATTATTTCGACCGGATGTGGAATAAACATTAATACCTTTTAACCAGTTGAGTACCCGGAACCATTTGAAACCTGAACATCTCCTTGAGACTATTTTAATAGGGAGGAAGTCCGTGAGACATCAGTCGGTGTGCACGTCACGATACCTGACCTGTCAGAATAGTCAAACACGAAGCCCCATGGGCTGTCCCCGCGGTGTGCGTGCCCACCTTCATATTCACATATTCACAGAATAGACAAATGAAATGAAATGAATCGGGCTTTAGGCCACCTTTGTGCACATATAGGCTAAACTGGGCCAGGAGAACCTCCTGAGGATGGTGAGATGATTGAGATGACACTGTCCTCCAGACACAGGATTCGAAATTCGAGCCCTGGCGGTCTGAGGCCGAGCACGCTACCTCTCGGTCACGGAGGCTCCCCACAATACTTACTTTCACACGTGGATGGGGAAGAAACATGTTTGTTTCTTTCAAACCGCCGAGACCGGGAACCGAACCCCGGACTCTGGCGTGAAAGGCAGCGGTGCTAACCTTAACCCTAGGGCCCCCGCCCCACAGAATAGACACAGGGTAAATAAATAATTCTGTTTACTTTCACACAATATAATCATCATTCTCTAAATCACCTCAATGACATTTAACCCTCCCAGTGCGGCAACCGTCTTTACACGTCAGAATTTGACGTCTGCAGACGTCAGATTCTGACCTATAAAGACGGTTCCCGCACTGAAGGAATTAAAATATTCACAAAGGCTATGGACCCATAACATAGGTGATCAAATGAAGCGGAGGGAACGAACTAAGACATGTATGATGATTTCTAATTTGAAAAAAATATATTTTACTGAAATCCGAATAATTTTGATTCATTTAAGCACTGGTGATACAGCAAAATGATCTCCAGACTAATCCCTAATAATTTATTTATTCTCAGACAAAGATCTATAGAACTGGTAAATTTAATAGCGAGCTTCATTAATTGGATAATGATTTTATAAGAACTGGGGGTTTTAATTTGCCGTTAGCTGCCCATGATCACGAAGATCTGCTATATATTGGCAATAGATATCATGCAGGGATGGCATTATCAATAGCGCTCTTAGGCAAGTGGTTGGTCGAGATAGTCATCTCGACCAATCGTAAGGCAACCTATTTAAGAATATTAATCATACAGCAACCTTGACGGGACATTTTTGATCAATATGCAATTCATTGACAATAAAATATGATCATGTTATCTTAAGCGATCTGAACTAATTTCAATTTTATTTAATATGTCTTGTGTTAGATAAAAAACAAAATTAAGAGTGTTTTATATTATTACCCTAAGTCTCAGTGTTTATCATTTTGTTGGCGATGTTATATGCAATGCTAGATAAAATAAAGGAGGTTATATAACCGCCTTGATAAAAATGTACCGTTACAGACACATGGCGTTGAATCAAAGTTGGTTTAACGTTGCTCCATTATCTACGACGTTGGACCAACGTTAAGCCAACAGCAGTGAGCCCACTGAACAAGACTCGTTGATTTAATGGTAGATTATTGCTGGGCCAGCGTCGCAGACGGTGGCCCAGCAATAAGCTAAAACTGTGTTGAAGTTCCCTGTTTATTCGGAAGTAAATGATAAAAACATGAATAGAAGAAAGATCTCTTCGATTTTAGTACTACCCTCACCTCACTATAATGGTGAGGTGGTGGTTGTGGCAAGGTGAGCACGTGGAACCAGCTGCTAGAACCTGATGCGGTGTGTCATGCATGGCTGACACTATGATGGTGAGGTCAAGGTTGTGGCAAGGTCAGCACGTGGGACCAGCTGCTAGATCGATCAGCATGATCAACGATCAGGTTACCATGACATCAAATCATCTCTATGCAAAGTCAAAAGGCAGCACTCATATGAGCCGGCCATCAACAAAGAATAAACGAACAAACAAGCAAAAACAAACAAACGAACAAGCAAAAATACGAGAAAAAAACAAACAAACAAACAAACAAACAAACATAAGAACTGTAATATTTCTGAACGGGGGATAAATACTTTTCGAATAATTCTAAGGGGTCTTATCAAGTTAACAAAATTCCAAAAAGCCGAGAAAAAAATCGGATTGGTCAGACCGCACCCACCCACCCTCCTATCCAATTTTTTATTTTTGGGGGAAACATTTGGAAACATGAAAACAACACAAAAAAACACAAAAAAAGACAACATTTCTGAAAAAAATTAAAATCCGAGTTTGGGCTTGACTCACCCACCCAATTCCGAGTTTTTCTCGGATTTTTTCATTTTTTTAACTTGACGAAACCCCTAAACGAAACTTCCATCACAAAACATAGACATATATATATATATTTTGCTTGTTGTGTGTTTGATCTGCATCATTATCATCTGATCATACATACCATTGAATAAATTGACAAAAACGTTATCCTTTTCGTCGGCTGGCGGCAATTTCTCTATTACATGAATATGACACAAGATATCCAGAGATTGGCCATACATCATAGCACATTCTCATAGTCTGATGGTTACCAATAC
>OZ024904.1:104409188-104466320 GCA_964017125.1 Flabesymbios commensalis | reverse complement strand
ATAGTTACCAACACATTCTCATAGTCTGATAGTTACCAACACATTCTCATAGTCTGATAGTTACCAACACATTCTCATAGTCTGATAGTTACCAACACATTCTCATAGTCTGATAGTTACCAACACATTCTCATAGTCTGATAGTTACCAACACATTCTCATAGTCTGATAGTTACCAACACATTCTCATAGTCTGATAGTTACCAACACATTCTCATAGTCTGATAGTTACCAACACATTCTCATAGTCTGATAGTTACCAACACATTCTCATAGTCTGATAGTTACCAACACATTCTCATAGTCTGATAGTTACCAACACATTCTCATAGTCTGATAGTTACCAACACATTCTAATAGTCTGCAGGGTGAATGAATTGTATAGACCGGCGTATTTTTAGGTCTCTAACCTCAGAACCCATATATATATATATCACTCCTAAAAAGGACAAAGCGCGAGAAGCACATTTTCCGGGAAGGATGTCAGAAAGAAGCAGTTGAAGTCATAATTGGATACAGGAGCGCCAAATGTCGGCGATTGTAGAGTAAAACAAGGACAGTTGAATGAACGTCAGTGACGTCGATTCAGCGTCGCAACAACGTCGTGTGCCTGGCGGGTACATTCGTCGCGGTAGCTTAAAAAAAAACTACATGAGCGTGTCGTGGACGTACTAACAAGAAGCGCGTTGAGGTCGCAGATAATACCCCCTTCGTCAGTTGTGATATTGCTGAAAACCCTGTCTGACAGGAGACGAATTTCTATAAAACGCCTTCCCGAATCTATTCGGAGAAATTCGGTGATTTGATTCGTACCGTGTGTATAGTATAGTACGGGAGAGTTCGGGACATTGCCGAACCGCCCGAATCATTTCATTCGGCTTGAGATTCGTACAGTGCGTATCTTATTTCGGATTGTACGGATGACATAGGTATTAATGCGTAGCAGTTCGTTGGGCTCGGATCAGTAGAAGTCTATACACATAGCCGCAATGTATGCATGACATCCGAACCGTACGAACAACGTTTGCGCATGCGTCGCTTCAGCCGAATTGCAATCCGAAAGATATGCACCAGCACCTAATGTACTGACTCGATTCGTGTGCTGGGCATGCCGAATTAGCAGTACACTTCATATGACATACGAATCTTTACATACCATCCCGAACTGGAATACGCACGAAGCGAAATGTGATACAGACGACCCGAATCAAGATGATTACCACCCGCACAATCCTGTATAAAAGGGTCGAAAACTCAAGAATTCGTCACTCGGAACATCATCATCATCATCAGGTATACATCCAGCTTCTCCAAACAAGAAAATATGCCAAAAAAGCTGTATCAATAGGGATGAAAAAAACTACTCAGAAACGTACTCTACCTACACCTGATGATGCTATTGAAGGGAGGGATATTGAGGTTAGCCAGTCAAATCCAGCAACAAAAAAGAAGAAGCAATATTCTAGGCCCAATCATCCTACTCCTACAGTTTCTTATTAAAATAAATCAGACGATTTGAGTTCCAGTCATTCCACCAGCGACAGTCTTCTATCTTCAAATTCAGCTTCTTTATTCTGGGAGTGATTCTCTCCAGAAGCTCATTAAATGCATCTGGGTCCATTCAGAGGTCATTCTTCAAGCTGGCAAAATTTTCTTCCTCCCCTTCGTGTAGCTTAGTCCTGTTGTGGCCCAGTTTCATTCTTCTCCTCAACCAATCTTTCTCATTTTTTCTTCTTTTTACTTGCAATCGTCTTATTGCTTTTTCAATTCCAAGGGCTGCTGCTGCACATAAAACTCCTGTTACAGTCATTTCGGCTTCTCTGGTCAACTTGTATGTAATCAGAAAATGCGGTAGGAATGACTGATTCGGTGACTTTTATATCCAAATGACAATTTTTCGGATTGCTCAGGCTCGATTTGTGCGGACGATACTGAAGGACTCGTAATTTAGTTCCTATGATACGTAATGGATTCGTATCAAATGTATCGCCATTTGACTGATACGGCTCGTGCTCGGATTGTACGGTTACTTTGATCGTAACGGCACTCGGGCAACTGTGTATGGCTCGTACGTAAACATGGTATAGGTTCTGACTATACGGCTTGGATATGTAATGATGCGGGAATACTATTGTGAGGTACGGCAGCGGTTCGGATACCTGTCAGCAAGTACGTAGACAAAATGTACAATTATGCGTATGATTCGGTATGGTTCGGGTACTTTTTCATTCGGATCGTGCGCTGCATTCGTCGCGATGCTGGGTTTGGTCAGACAGCACCTTTATTGGGCTCTCACAACCGTTTTTATTTCACTACACGTCTGCTGGGTTGGATGGGCTTGGTTCCGCTCAGTCTGCGTTCACTCTGAACAGCTATTATACGATCTTTGCACCAAAGAGGCGTTGCCTCTGTGATTACAATGGACGTTGTTAATATGACAAACAATTCAACACATACAAATTCTGTTATCACAATTTAAAATGGTAATCTTGCTTGAGTTTGTAATCGTTGTTGAACAGTAATGGAGACAAACTGCATTCTTTTTAAAGGTGAGATGAACAAATCTGTTCAATTTCTTTTGACATTGTGTGTCGTGTCGTCCCGTATCGTATCGTATCGTATCGTATCGTATCGTATCGTATCGTATCGTATCGTATCGTATCGTATCGTATCGTATCGTATCGTATCGTATCGTATCGTATCGTATCTTATCGTATCGTATCGTATCGTATCGTATCGTATCGTATCGTATCGTATCGTATCGTATCGTATCGCATCGCATCGCATCGCATCGCATCGCATCGCATCGCATCGCATCGCATCGCATCGCATCGCATCGCATCGCATCGCATCGCATCGCATCGCATCGCATCGCATCGCATCGCATCGCATCGCATCGCATCGTATCGTATCGTATCGTATCGTATCGTATCGTATCGTATCGTATCGTATCGTATAGTATTGTATTGTATTGTATTGTATTGTATTGTATTGTATTGTATCGTATCGTATCGTATCGTATCGTATCGTATTGTATTGTATTGTATTGTATTGTATTGTATTGTATTGTATTGTATTGTATTGTATTTTATTGTAATTATATCATGTTTGTGGCAATGACCATGATATGTAGACGAATAAACAGAATCTAGTTGGGCAGAACCATACTCTAAAATAATGACCTTGTCTATCCAATATTTACATTCCGGACGTTCTTGCCACTTCCATGAACTTCATCGATATACACCCCCCCCCCCATCTATCTACTAGGTATCGATCCTATGCTATATTAAGTCCTAAACTGTAGGCTACCTCTAACCCTTATACTGCTAAGTAAATTTATTTAAATTTTTCAACCACTTGACGATCCAAAACCTCAAGTGCTTGAAAATTAATCATATTTGTTTAATTTTAGACAAAAAACTTGATATTCAAACGCTAATTTATTTCTAATATAAGTGATTTGATCAGTTAATATGCCATGTTACCCTTTAAGCTCTCACGATGCATTAATGCATCATTTTACATCCCTAAAAACAGACTCAATTTTTCTACAACCAAGGGTTTTAGAACGAAAATGTCCATGAAACTGGTTTACAATACATATGGATTTTTTTTAATTTTTAAATCACATCAAATCATCTTCATCCACTACAAGTCGAGAATTGCGACAGCAATTCGCGGCTTGTAGTGGATGAAGATGACAATGGTAAATTCAGGCATGACAGTGTTAAAAACGACTATTGTCGTGATCAGGAGGCAAAGGGTTAATACAGCACATTGTGAGCGCAATCCGTGGCGACATTCAGGCAAACACGAACCATTTAACTGTTACAATGCTGAATATTTTTTTGTAAAAATCATGGTAAACAAAGATTTTTATTCAATTTGAAATCATCACAAATGTCTTATTCAGCTCTTTCTGATTCATTTGAATACCTATGTTATGGGTCTACGACCATTAGAAATATTTGTATTTATACAGCGCGGTGGTCGACATTAGAGGTCAGATTCTGACGATTAAAATTAGGTGGAAAGAGCTAACTGAGACATTTGTGATGATCTCGAATTGAAAAAAACTTTGGTCTCTGTGGTTTATAAAAAATATTTGATGGTTGTAAGTCTTAAACCAATTATGTTGCTTGTTTCAAACTTGGAATAATTGATGCAATTGCCAACTTTAAATGACGACAAATATTCATCTTTATAAAAAAAATAGACCATTCCTATATTGTTTTATTAGATTCACTTCGCTTCTACTACATACTGCTTGATGAATGTCAGTGGAAAAATATTTTAAACTGTATACTGTTTATGCTGGTCTAGCATGAACAGGGTTAACTGTATACTGACCCAGCAGAACCAGGGTAAACTGTATACTGGTCTAACAGGACCAGGGTAAACTGTATACTGACCTAGCTGGACTAGGGTAAACTGTATACTGGCCCAGAAGGACCAAGGTAAACTGTATACTGGTCTAGCAAGACCAGCGTAAAGGTCTCACTACACAAATTCATTCGCGCATATCATTATAAACTTTAAGAATAAGAAAATTAGTCTTTTTTTAAAAATTGTGGCTCTTTGCAGCAGCTCCTGAGGTGATTATTACGGATATATCATTTTGATACCAATTTAAATCGATTTTGTGAAGTTTTGCTGTAGCAAAAGCAGCGAATTTATGAAAGATAGATCTAACAGGAAGTCCTTGCGCTGGTTGTAACAAGGCTCTTCTAAAAAAAACGAGGTCAATTTGTTTTCTAGTTCGCCCGGGGGAAAGTGGGGCAAGAGCTTATTCTAAGCTAAAATAGTAGAAAAACAAGCAAATTCACATATCTAGGACCAGGGTAAACTGTATGCTGGCCTAGTAGGACCAGAGTAAACTGTATACTGGCCTAGCAGGAACAGGGTAAACCGTGTGACAGATAAAGGGTGCATAGATGTGTCGCTGGTTCAGAGCAGGGCATAAACACCTGATGATGAATCACTTTTAAATGAGATTATTTCCCGAGATGATTGCATATCACTGTCAATAATCACTCAAACGAACTGGTAACAGTGTGCACCGCAGTGCGGGCCGTCGCCTACATCTACAAGTAATATTAATAACCAGTCATATCATGTCACATTTTTGTGGAACAATAAAATAATTTGATCGGTTGAAGGACAAACAGTCAGAGACAGTCAGGCAGACAGAGAACCATAGACGTCGCGAGGCCCAAGGTGAACCATGACACAGTTAGTAGGAACAAGATATATACTAAACACGTGTGGGATTTATCAACCTCAACATACTAAACATGTTTATATATGTTACTCTTTATTACAATGATAAGCCAACTAAAACGTCAGATTCTGACGTATAAAGACGGTCCACACACTGAAAGTGTTAACAAGAGAGACGCGACGTCAGGTGGCCTGGGACGTGAACATTTAAATTAAGTAACTTGGTACAAAAAGGGTTAAAATACTGTGAAATAGCGAGCCACATATTAGACAGCAGCGTTATTTATTATTTTAATTTCCAGGTATTGCTAGTGTTGATTTGTATGACCTCTCATTTCGACCACTCCATCACACTCTGCCATTTCACATCACTTCGGGCAGAATATTTTTTCACATTTTTTGACAAAATTTGCAGAGTTGATTTCCCTGAATCAATAACCCAGCGTCATGTTATGGCTAAAACGTGAACCACTATTATGACTGATGAGGGGTGATATTGATCTTCAGGCGGGGGCCCTGGTGCAGTGGTTGAAGCTGCCTGATTAGGATCGTGGGCTCGAACCCCACTCTGGCCTTCAAGTTTCAAAGAAACAAAAATTTCTCCCCCGCTCACTCGTATAGATTCGATATTGTGGGGAGCCTCCGTAACCGAGAGGTAGTGTGCTCGGCCTCAGACCGTCAGGGCGCGAATTTCGAATCCTGACTCTGGAGGGCAGTGTCGTCTCACTCATCTCACCATCCTCAGGAGGTTCTCCTGGCCCAGTTTAGCCTATATGTGCACAAAGGTGACCTAAAACCCCATTCATTTCATTTCATTTTATTGATTTCCAGGCTGAATCCTCGTCTATATTAACCTTTTAACGCAACGCGGACCATTATAATTTTAATCTGCGTGCCACAACATGGATGAATGAAAATGGCTTACACTTATACAATTTGGAACAAAGACCGAGCAAACTTCTCGGCAAAAGCATATTTGCCTGAATAAAAACAAATCTCGTGTAACTTTAATAAGAATTGGGTTTATTGGTACCAAACTAAAGCTTACTATCTCTATATTATACAAAGACCGATTTTTTTGGAGGGGCAAAAACACTTATTTCATAAGAATGCATATTATAGGCCTTTTTTGAAAGAGGGGTTTTGTCCACTTCCAAAAAATATAAGGAGTCCTCGTGCCGAATTCCGTGGGCTTATGCCGAAATTCACACCTTAATGGAGTCCATGGATAAAGAGGGATTATTTTCTGAAATGTTGGAAAAGCGCACTTTTGTCTTTTTAACTCTTTTTCGGACAACTTTTAAAAAAAGATAGCTCGGTCTAGATTTAATCTAGATATCATAAGCTTTATTTTGGTACCAAGAAATCTAATTCTTAAAAATGAGGGTTAGTTAAAAACCGTTAAAATAAATATTCAGGGATAGACTATAGGGCCTATATAATTTAGACTACATGGGGCTGTTCGACAATTACGTAACGCTTGGAGAGGGGGGTTATAAGGGATGCGTTACGGAGCGTGGTCAAAATAACTATAAAAATACCTACAAAGACGTGGGGGATAAATCTCAAAATAAGCATTAGACCTAGTGTTAAATTATTGAAACGACCCCCCCCCCCCCCCCAATGCTTATCCACCAGACGGAGCATGGGGGTAGCCTAGACCTAAATAATGCTATTTATTATAGGCCTATCTTGTGGTCTAGATTAATATATAGACAAGTTTTGTATTATCTTGTATTATCTTGTTATTTAGGCCTAGATCTACAATTATTTTAGTAGGCTACCTGTACGTAGGCTAGTCTATTTTATTATTGTATTACCTAGCCTCCTAAGGTGTCTTTACAATTTTAAGTCCTGTAGGCTTAATTAGTAATAGGCCCGCATGACTTAAAAACTACGTCAACATAGGCTACAAAGCAAACATTTAAATGTAAAAAAAATGAAAAATGTCGGGTTCGATGACATTCCAGGGTAGACCCAACGCCTATCTTACAATAAAAAAAAATTAAGTGAACATAAATTAGGCTATATGGTTAGATGTCTGCCAAATTATTGGGAAATAATCTTTACAACATTTCATGAAAAACGGTAGGGGTCTAGATAATTGACTGAGTATAAATCATGATAATCAACGAAAAGCTGATTTACACCAGTGGTCTTAGTCTATACAGACAGAGTATAATACAGCAAAATAAAACATTTTAATTTTAAAAATATTAGACTATATTGAAGGGGGGGGGGGGGTCTTGTACATTGTCATTGGTGGACTTTGTATCATGCACTTATAATTATGTTATGAATGTAGACCTATCTATTCTGGGCCTACAAGCTATGTAGGCCTAAGTAAACCATCATAGTAGCCTGCCATCACACTGACGGAAAGTGTGCGAGGGGGTTTAACCCCTTCATACCAGAATTTTATCAAATATAAGACTTTACAAGAATCAGATAATCTAGCTAGACTATATATCTAGATTATTATTGACAGTTTTACAGTAGGATCTACAAATAATAATTTCACTCTTAAATATTTTGGTGGAATATTGTCCCGAAAAATGTATAGCCTACATGAAAAATATTGGCATTGTTCATGATTACGATTATTTCAGGGCCAGGGGCGAAAACAGGTTCTGAAGAAAGGGGGGAGATGTGGTTTGCTGTTTTTTGTGCTTTTCCGGGCTAATTTAATCATTAGACTCTAGCTTGAGCCTTGAATGTGTTGTGACCAGTGCCAGGCAGTCCACAAGTGGTGACTGCTGACAGTACTGTCACCATAGAACATTATCATACAATCCATCAAGCTCCGATCATACATCATTACATGATACATTTCTATGACTGTCACACTCACCATGCCCATGCCATGGTGGGCTACACCTAACATGCTCAGTGCGTGCATGCATCACATATATATCATGCATTGTGACGTCACAGTTCAGTCATAGCTTTGTTGTTGTGGTTACTGACTGATCTCGCTCTCTAATAACAAAAGCAACACTCCCCACAATATGTTCCTGTATAATTTAGGGCGAGATCACTGTAAATGTTGCAGTGAAAGTCGTCGACCTCCCTTGGAATTATGACTGCTCCAATCCGTGGACCAAAGAGGTGGCAAATTAACCCTACCATGTCTATATTTTTACGAATATGGTGAACAAATTGCATCAGGACGGAAGAGAACTGTGTGAGGAATTGAAATTGGGAGGTGTCATATTTAACAGATCTCCGATATCCCGTCATTGAGGGTTAAACTGCAGGTACCCAATAAACGAAAAAACCGTGTCGAGACGAGGTACCGGCATTTTACAAACTTCGGATTCAAATTAGTTTTACAAGATGAAACAACACTCTCCTGAGACTATATACTTGTTACTTCTCTCACACATTCTATGTTCGTTGATGGGACTAGTCAACAACAATACAAATTGTCAGGATAGTGAGAAAATTGAACTTGAACAACGGCACCACAGAACACTGCGAAACTGAATTTTGTCCATGAGGCTCAGAAATTCCGTGGTTGGGCGACCTGGACCCGGAAGTGGATTCCATGTCAAACGAGACTAACACGCCCTATTGCCACCTTGAAGTGAATGAAAATTTATTAGAATCTATTTAAAATGTCGAAGTGTGGTATGTAAAATGTAAGCTAGGAACAGCATTATTCTGATCAATTATGCCATCATTAGATGAATTAGCCCTTATAACGCCCAAATATGGTAATTTAAGCCATGGAAACCGAAGGTTTTTCTAAATTTGAAATTATCATAAATGTCTTAGCTCTTTCTGATTCATTTGAATACCTATGCTATGGGTCCACGGCCATTGGAAATATTTTTACTCTTACAGTGCGGCGATCGACGTCAGAATCTGACGTTTAAAGTCGTCAGATTCTGACGTCTAAATTCGATCCCCGCGCCGCTGTAGGGGTTACTATAACTAAAAGTATTGCGGTGCAAAAATTCAATATTAGAGGTTGAAGGGTGAGTGCGCTTGCACCACACATTACTGATGATTGTCTGATTACGAGATGACTGTGATGAATATTAGGACTAAGAAGATGTGAGAAGCAGCGAATCCTAGGTTACATAACGATTTACTGGCATCACCGCCGTCGTTATGGTAAGATGTATATGGTCTGGTATGCTGTGACAGGGGTAGGGTAAGCCTAGCATGCACCACACACATGACTACCCGATTATGAGGCGCCTGTGATGAATAATAATGTCGGCAGATTTCAGAAGCAGCGAAACATATGTTACATAACGATTTACTGGCCTCATCCCCGTTGTTATGGCATGGTATAATAATGTATATGGTATGGTATGCTGTGGTTCTGGTGTGGTAAGCTTAATTAATTAATTAATTAATTAATTAATTATTTGATATAAACCATGGAGAACAAATGGTTTCTTCAATTTGAAATCATCATAGATGTGTCAGTTATCTCTTTGTGATTCATTTGAATAGCTATGTATAGGGTCTACGATTATTGGAAATAGTTGTATTCTTTCAGCAGAAGGGTTAAACTTAATAATTGTATTGCGTAACAAAGTGCATTAGTACAAATCTCATAATAACGGCCCTACTTTGCTAGACATAAAAAAATATATATTTTTTAGATATGCCATCTGGTCAATAAATGCGACACCTGTGCTAAACTTAAAAAAGGTAGTGCAGCTTTCGCGCATCTGCGATTGGCCCTCTCTGCAGTGCAAAGCCAAAAGGCACTAGCTAAAAGTAATAATATACTTTCTAGTAAGTATATTATTATTTTCAGCAGTATAGAGCAATACCAGTGTGGAGATTGTGGCACTGGGGAAACTCTTTCAGTGCGGTGGATCGATTTTTGACGTTAGAAACTGACGTCTAGAGACGTCAGATATTGACGTCTAAATTAGTAATCCGCCTGGGCTGATTACTAATTAGAGGTCACAGTATGGGATAAATGTCCTCAACTCACGTTTGCGACCAAGTCTAGTATTCCACCCCCGACCAATTGAAGAGTGGCTCACCCTGTCACATGCTGAGATCAGCCAATCAACGCCATCATTCAGTTGTCATTTAAATTTGGGAGTAGAAAACCAAACTTGGGCCTTATGGCGGATCAGTTTGGTTACATAATGGACATGTAAATGACTATTGTCACGCAAAGATATTGGGCCCTGCTGTTTGCATTTCGAAACACCTGAGTACATTCATTCACAGCCCCACCGTGCAGAGAGAAACAGGGCTAATTTAATAGTAAAGACTGTTTGCATTTGCCCGAGATAATGACTGAAGTCATGGGGTATTTGTAGAGATACACATGTCTACATATTTATACCCGCTAATCTGGGAAGCGATGCGGAGGTTAATTGGCAGAAAATTACATTCTACAGTCTGTCAATAGAGTGGTAATGTGCAATCTATATACGATATGCAAACGCTGTCTGTTTTTTCGTGCCCTTCAGGGAAAACATAGCGCTCGTCTAATGAATGAAGGGGGGTGTTTGTACAAGATAGTCCACTACTGCTGTAGCTATTAACTCGTAAAGCACTAATTTAATAATTAAAATTTTCACCCGACTTTAAATAGATGAAACTTGCTGATATTTGTTCAATTCGCAACCAAACATTTGCAAATCTTGATGTTTAAACAGTCATTTGATTCCCATTAATTATCAGTGATGTGTTCGGCTGAAAAAAACGAATTTAAATAGGAATATTTAAAAATATACATTAGTGAAGTTGCAAGTCTTCCAGTTAAAGGCACTCAGCAGTGTGTGGGAAGTTACTACAAAGGCGAACCGCAGTAATTGATATATGGGGCAGAAGACATCATTTTTAATCTCTAGAGTGCACACGTAACAGATAAAAGTGCGGTAATCTGTATAGGATACGCAACAGGTACAAGTCCGGTAATATATGCGGTGCTACGCAGCATCTACAAGTGCGATAATCCCAGCAAACACGAGACGTTGAGCCAATATTGGTTTAATATTGACCAATCGTCTGCGACGCTGGTCCAACATTAAACCAGCATTGCTTTAACTTCTCGTGTTTGCAGGGATTTGAATAGGGCTGAGAGTACTATGTGTGATCAATGCATATCTAATGAGGGGGATGACCTGGCCCTGATCTGTCTACAAGCCATCCTCTAATTACTCTACCATTAACAGCGGCGTGTCTATCTGTGGACGTCTTATTGTCTCTGCCTGTAGCCAAACCAACACGGACGTCAAGGTCAAGAGATGCACCAAGGGCATGAACCACCAAGGACAGGCTACATCAATATTAAACAACGGGCTTAACTCGCTCCCTCTGCCGCTGATTGACTCAGACTCAGGCAGTCTTTACCTGAGCTCAGTGACAATAGTAACACCACATTCTTCATCAGGCAAGGCAGCAGACGCGAGGACAAAGCACAGCTACCAGCAAACATTGTTTTCGTCTAAAACAGAGAAACATAATGGCCTAACCAAGAAAACACCAGGCATTCACCCAATGTTGTTTTACTGTTGGGCCGGCGTTGTAGACGGTGGATCAACAGTAAAACAACATTGGGTGAATGCCTGGTGTTTTCTTGGTTAGGCCACTATGTTTGTCTGTTTTAGAAGGGAAAAGTCCAAAATCTAATGAGGGAGGGCGGTGAAAAAACACTGAATGTAAAACAAAAATTGCACCTATTTCTTGAAAAGTTATTACATCCCCACCCCGAAAAAAAAGAAGTTGGATCCTTAGTTTATCTCCTGAAATTGACATTTTTTTCGGAAATTGGCAAACATCCAATGCGCGCGCTTGGCAGAAATCTCAGCCTTAATCTAATGCGCTCGCTCGTCTAAAACAGAGAAAAAAACATGTGGCGCGTGATACTTTGGTAGATGAGCAATGAATAAACTTTTACATCATTTAATACCATCTTTAGTTCGCTGTCGGCGTGACTGTTAAAGGGACTAGTACACCACCTACTTCTAGTCACGTTTCTCACAAATCATTGCAAGGCCAGGTAATCAACAAACATGGACTAATTTTAATTACGTTTTCGCGGAAGAATTTTAATTACGTTTTCGCGGAAGTTTCCAAAACAAAATAAAACAGACACTGCAATTAGTGGTGCGCAATTATTTTTCGTGGTAGGTGCGTAGTTATTCAACATGATAAAATAATTCCATTGGAGAGATTTTCTCATTTTCATAGATTTTTTTTTAAATAATTTAAAGTTGGGAATGCCTTAGCAATTACACCTTCAGATGAATGAATGGGGTTTTAGGCAACTGTGTGCACATATAGGCTAAACTGGGCCAGGGGAACATCCTGAGGATGGTGGGATGGATTAGTCACAAAGGCTCCCAACAATATTGAATATTTACGAGTGAGCGGTGAAGAAACTTTTGCTTCTTTGAAATTTGAATGCCAGAGCGTCGTTCGAGCCCGCAATCTCCGACAAGAAGGCAGCTTTAACCACTGCCCCAGGGCCCTAGCCCTGACTTCAGGTAGCTTCAACCACTGCCCCAGGGCCCCCGCCCTGACTTCAGGCAGCTTTAACCACTGCCCCAGGGCCCCCGCCCTGACTTCAGGTAGCTTCAACCACTGCCCAGGGCCCCCGCCCTAACTTCAGGTAGCTTTAACCACTGCCCCAGGGCCCCCGCCCTGACTTCAGGTAGCTTTAACCACTGCCCCAGGGCCCCCGCCCTGACTTCAGGTAGCTTTAACCACTGCCCCAGGGCCCCCGCCCTGACTTCAGGTAGCTTTAACCACTGCCCCAGGGCCCCCGCCCTGACTTCAGGTAGCTTTAACCACTGCCCCAGGGCCCCCGCCCTGACTTCAGGTAGCTTTAACCACTGCCCCAGGACCCCCGCCCTGACTTCAGGTAGCTTTAACCACTGCCCCAGGGCCCCCGCCCTGACTTCAGGCAGCTTTAACCACTGCCCCAGGGCCCCCGCCCTGACTTCAGGTAGCTTTACCCACTGCCCCAGGGCCCTCGCCCTGACTTCAGGTAGCTTTAACCACTGCCCCAGGGCCCCCGCCCTAACTTCAGGTAGCTTTAACCACTGCCCCAGGGCCCCCGCCCTGACTTCAGGTAGCTTTAACCACTGCCCCAGGGCCCCCGCCCTGACTTCAGGTAGCTTTAACCACTGCCCCAGGGCCCCCGCCCTGACTTCAGGCAGCTTTAACCACTGCCCCAGGGCCCCCGCCCTGACTTCAGGTAGCTTTAACCACTGCCCCAGGGCCCCCGCCCTGACTTCAGGTAGCTTTAACCACTGCCCCAGGACCCCCGCCCTGACTTCAGGTAGCTTTAACCACTGCCCCAGGGCCCCCGCCCTGACTTCAGGTAGCTTTAACCACTGCCCCAGGGCCCCCGCCCTAACTTCAGGTAGCTTTACCCACTGCCCCAGGGCCCCCGCCCTGACTTCAGGTAGCTTTAACCACTGCCCCAGGGCCCCCGCCCTGACTTCAGGTAGCTTTAACCACTGCCCCAGGGCCCCCGCCCTGACTTCAGGCAGCTTTAACCACTGCCCCAGGGCCCCCGCCCTGACTTCAGGTAGCTTTAACCACTGCCCCAGGGCCCCCGCCCTGACTTCAGGTAGCTTTAACCACTGCCCCAGGACCCCCGCCCTGACTTCAGGTAGCTTTAACCACTGCCCCAGGGCCCCCGCCCTGACTTCAGGTAGCTTTAACCACTGCCCCAGGGCCCCCGCCCTGACTTCAGGTAGCTTTAACCACTGCCCCAGGGCCCCCGCCCTGACTTCAGGCAGCTTTAACCACTGCCCCAGGGCCCCGGCCCTGACTTCAGGCAGCTTTAACCACTGCCCCAGGGCCCTCGCCCTGACTTCAGGTAGCTTTAACCACTGCCCCAGGGCCCCCGCCCTGACTTCAGGTAGCTTTAACCACTGCCCCAGGGCCCCCGCCCTGACTTCAGGTAGCTTCAACCACTGCCCAGGGCCCCCGCCCTGACTTCAGGTAGCTTTAACCACTGCCCCAGGGCCCCCGCCCTGACTTCAGGTAGCTTTAACCACTGCCCCAGGGCCCCCGCCCTGACTTCAGGTAGCTTTAACCACTGCCCCAGGGCCCCCGCCCTGACTTCAGGTAGCTTTAACCACTGCCCCAGGGCCCCCGCCCTGACTTCAGGTAGCTTTAACCACTGCCCCAGGGCCCCCGCCCTGACTTCAGGTAGCTTTAACCACTGCCCCAGGGCCCCCGCCCTGACTTCAGATTAATGAAAACTATTAGCTTACAAGCCAGACAAGCCAGCCTGATATGTAGTTTATCTCTGGTTTTGGCGCGGGAAACATATATTATGTAGATCATTTTTTATGCTTATACCTTTTGTACATAGATGAATATGCATATAGTTGCTGCCTAGCTTGCAGAGGCTCTATAATCCTGTTCTAGCGCAGCACGACCAATGTTGTATGTAATATTATAATGATATAATTTGCATATTTTTTGCATCTGTTTTTAAATATATGTATTGGTCAAAAGCTAAATAAAATAAAATATCATAACTGTCTTAGTTAGCTCTTCCCGATTCATTTGAATACCTATTTTTTTTGGTCTACGGCCATTAGAAATATTTGTTTTCTCTTACTGTGCGGGATCGACTTTAGACGTCAGAATCTGACGTCTACAGACGTCAAATTTTGACGACTGAATTTGATTCCCACACTATAAGAGTTAGAGCGCCACACGCCTTTTCGATTTGTTTTTTAGCCGATCAAATGACTGTTAGTTGGAATGGAATAGTTGTTTAAAAATTGCAAATGTTTGATTACAAATTAAACAAATATGGATAATTTTCACTCACTTGAAGTTGTGAGTAACGGTAAAATGAAATGAATTGGGTTTTATGCACCTTTGTTAACACATAGGCTAAACTGAGCGAGGAGAACCGACTTGGGAGGGTGAGATGAATGAGATGACACTTCCCTCACTGTATTCGAGTCAAGCCCTGGCGGTCCGAGGCCGAACACACTACCACTCGGTCACGAAGGCTCCCCGTAAAATGGAATCTTTACAAGTTAGCGGAGAAGATACATTTTGTTTCTTTGAAACTTGACTGTCGGAGCGAGGTTCGAACCCGAGATCTCATTTCATTTCAAGCAGGCAGCTTAAACCACTGCCCTCGTCCTTGTGGGTCGCAGTAGCTAGACACAGCTTCAATCTGATGAATGTTTTTTTTAATTTAGTGCTTTGAGGGTTCACAGATATAGTAGGTTCATCTTTGTCAGGTAAACTTATATTGACCAAAATGCAAAGATAAAATGGCACATGTCAGTCAGTCATCCAACCCTTACAGCGCGAGACCGACTCTAGGCGTCGGACTCTGAAAAAATAAAATAAATACAATGGTCGTAGGTTGTCAAATGAAGCGGTAAGATGTAACATTCAAATTGAAAAAATTGAGGAGCGTATATTGTATTAGCGTCTGCTTTTGTACAATCCTCGCTAAATAAATATGTGTATACTATTGCAAAAAAGCCTTTATCTCCATGGTTGATACAAAATTATTTCAGCGATATTAGGGGTAAACGAAGAAGGTCATGCGAGAACAGAAAAGTACAGAACATTCGGCGAGACTGTGCACATACATTCGTGAAAATATTCACGTGTAAAAAACCTCATCAGACATGATAACATGATAAAATGCTAGCTATGGACGCAAACGTAGTGTTGATCCTGATATATAGCAATGGTATTCGTTCATTATACTGATATGTGCTTAGACATTCACTTTTCACAAAAAATAATTTCTATCATTCAAGCACCCAACCCGAATTGGGGTTTATAATTAGGTTTTAACATATACATATAAATATATAGTGTGCAGGAATAATGAGATGGTCAGTTCTGAAGTAAAAACTAGCTTAACTGGGCATTCGCCAATGGGCGATGATCAAAAGACTGCTTGCACGAGTTTGCGCGTGAACAGTTTGTCTGATTAAAACAGTTCGGCGTTGCTCACTGTGTGGCGTGATGTCATTGAAAAGTGTGTAACAGTTGTCTGATTAAAACAGTTCACAGTTGCTCACTGTGTGGCGTGTTGTCATTGAAAAGTGTGTAACAGTTGTCTGATTAAAACAGTTCAGCGTTGCTCACTGTGTGGCGTGTTGTTATTGAGAAAGGTGTATATGGGCGACGCCGATCAATAATATATCGGATATGAAAGGGTGTATCTGCCACTTTGTGAAGTGGCAGATACACCCTTTCATATCCAAGGGGTTGATATATACAGTACTCACCCTCCTCTTGTTCCTGTTGAGCATTTGATCCCTTGTATCTACAGCAGATCCGGGGGCCTTGGAGAGCCAGACCTTGTGTGTAATCCTGCCATAGGCGTAGCTGATGATGATCAGTGGCAGGAAGTACTGTACAATCGACAGGTAGATGATGTACACTCGGCCTAGGTTGATACCCAGCACCTCAGGGTAGGTGGGCATACAGAAAGGCTTGGTACCCCCGCTGGCCTGCTTGGTATCCACCACGTGGGACACTATGGCAGGGGGGATCCCAGACACCAAACTGAACAGCCATACCACCGCCATCACCGTCTTGGCGCGACGACGGGAACATCTAGGCTTTAAAGGGTGGATCACGGCGAAGTACCGATCCAGCGAGATCACGGCGAGAGTGATGATGCTCACGTTGACTGAGAGCTCTTTGACAAACGGAGCCACCGGGCAGAGGAAATGAGGCAGGTTCCAACGCTGTAGTAAAGCGGCTTGGAACTGAAATGGTACGCTGAAGATACTTATCATGACGTCGGCCACGGAGAGGTTAGCTATGAAGAAGTTAGTGACGGTGTGCATGCTCTTATTCTTAGCGACCACTATGATGACCAGGGCATTGCCAATCACTGAGATCACAGAGATAGAGCCGTAAAGCATGGAGAGCAGGATCACTAGCCCTGTAGGTACTCCATAAAGCTCATCTGTGGTGGTATTCAGAGACAACTGCGTGGTGTTAGGTAGGGCTAAGGAGGTGTTAGGTAGGGCTAAGGAGGTGTTAGCCAGGGCAAGGGAGGTGTTAGCCAGGGCAAGGGAGGTGTTCCAAACACCTGCAGGCTTCACCTGAGAGGTATTCATGGTGCTACCTGGTGGTGATCTCACGTAACACAGGCTAACAAACAGTCTATCATAGTCAGTTGACGAAGATCTCAATAATTCCCTGCACACACTCTCAGATCCCTCGCAGATGAATGTGATAAAGTTCACACGTTGTCTAGATCAATGTCTAAAGTATATCTCTGCAAATTCGGCACAGTAACACGGGAACGTTCGTAATATGCACAACTTCACCGTTTTAACTTGCACATATTAATGCACACTTATTTTCGTACCATAGAATTACTACCTATATTCAGCAACGCTTTTGAGGAGCGTATATCGTATTAGATTTTGCTCTTGTACAATCCTCGTCAAATAAATATGTTTATATCAACATTCGTAATATCCTGTAGATGTGTAGAACAGGTAAATTGCTATTTATTTCTTGTTTAAAAGGACTTGATAATTGTTCTTATTCAGATAATTAATTTCTGTATTTGTGCTAATAAATAATTACAAATTATACAAAGCGTGAAGGCATTTTCACAAGACACTGTGAGGTGACCCTGTGCTACGGGATGGATTTAGACAAACCAGCAGTTCAGCCAGATCAGGGCTAACTGATCAATAGAGTGGTGGATAATGTGAAATGAAAAGCGATTAACTCTCCATAAAACTACCTCATACAGCTTGACTCGTGTAGATCAGGCTTCAGATAGACTGATAAATAGATCACATCAAAATTCCACTTAAAAATAGTCGTTAAAATCAATGAAATGTATGTTCACCAGGTGTATAACATGTCAATTTGTAATAAAGCTGCTATTTTCAGACGTGATAATAAACTTTAACACAAAGGTTAAACGTGTCTGCGGTCCATTAGTTGGAATCAATTAATAACAATTGTTCATACGTTTTATGTTCCTTTTGCTACGCCGATTTATGTTGGTGTATCCTTAAATAAAATGAGATAAAGCAATTCATAAACACTCCATATAATTGTCTATGTTTTCAAATGACAATAATCCATTGGTTAGATGAAAAACAAATATCCCAATTTAAGCACAATATCGCTACTTCAATCAAAGGTCCTGCAAGTATTCTCCAATGATCTTATTATATATCCGTGGTAAGGTTCAAAATATGATAATTCAGAATCGTTTCAGAACAATCCTACAAATGACGAAAGTGAGCTTTTTATTACTGTTTACCGTCCAGCTGCTGATGGGAAACCAGCCGTATGTTAGTAATTAGTGGTAGAGCACTGACTTTAGACTGGTGAATGATGAGGCAGACAGGTCAATGACAGGATACCAGCACTGATCTTGTCATTGCGTGTTCTTGCGCCGCCCATTCTCTACAGGAGCCCCTCAACGAAGCCATGTCACTCCTGGTGGCTCCCCTTGGCGGCAAACACGGTCACGTTTGTTGCCGAAGCAGTATCTGTTACCATGATGCTGTGGCCACCACAGCAGAATCACCATCTGTTATCATGATGCTGTCACCACAACAGCAGAACTAGCATCTGCTATCATGATGCTGTCACCACAGCAGTGTAATATGCTGTGGTGGTCTTGAATGCCGGTTGTACCAACAGCATAAATTATTTCTGGTAGGCTCACATAGTTTTTGCAAGTGCTGTTGGTACCACAGCATATTATGCTGTGCTACCAACAGCACCCGCAAAACCTATGTAGGCCTACCAGAAACAACTCCAAGTCTGCAGCTCTCCAGTCTCAAGGCAAACAACAGTAACTGCACAAATTACAAATTAACAGTCACTGTCGCTTGCATTCTCATTACTTTTGTGTTACTTTGGCAAGTACAAAGGAAACAGCTTACTTTTTCTAATAAACAGTTGTTTGTCTTTACCTTGTAAATGTATTGTCTTTACCATAGATGTATATCTATGGTCTGTACCTTGTATTCAGGCTAACAGCACTAACTGTGTACTTTTCTAGTCAACAGGACTACTTTGCTTTTTAGACTGCTGTGGTGTCTGTCACATTGTGTGAATCAGCATTTTGCTTCTGTCACAGTGTGTGAATCAGTATTTTAGTGCTGTAATCAGCATTTTACTTCTGTCACAATGTGTGAATCAGCATATTATTGCTGTCACATTGTGTGAATCAGCATTTTAATTCTGTCACAATGTGTAAAGCAGCATATTATTACTGTCGCAATGTGTGAATCAGCACTTTAATGATGTCACATTGTGTGAATCAGCACTTTAATGCTGTCACAGTGTCATCATCATCATCATCATCATCATCATCATCATCATCATCATCATCATCATCATCATCATCATCATCATCATCATCATCATCATCATCATCATCATCATCATCATCATCATCATCATCATCATCATCATCATCATCATCATCATCATCATCATCATCATCATCATCATCATCATCATCATCATCATCAGCATCATCATCATCATCATCAACATCATCATCATCATCATCATCATCATCATCATCATCATCATCATCATCATCATCATCATCATCATCATCATCATCATCATCATCATCATCATCATCATCATCATCATCATCATCATCATCATCATCATCATCATCATCATCATCATCATCATCATCATCATCATCACCAGCAGCAGCAGCAGCAGCAGCAGCAGCAGCAGCAGCAGCAGCAGCAGAATCAGCATCATCAGCAGCAGCAGAAACAGCAACAGCAATAAAAACAGCATCAACAGCAGCAGCAGCAACAGCTGTAGTAGTAGTAGTAGTAGTAGTAGTAGTAGTAGTAGTAGTAGTAGTAGTAGTAGTAGTAGTAGTAGTAGTAATAGTAGTAGCAGCAGCAGTAGTGGAAACAGCAGCAGCAGCAGCAGCAGCAGCACAACGGGAAATAAAAAAAACACAAATTTCAAGTTGGCTACACGCAACAGAAAAATCTACTTAAAAATTGATGTTATCGGTTTAATCTGTGTAAAATTACTTGGAGTCACGTGTGCATTATTTTAAGACAGCTTCACAATACAGTTGTAGCTTATAAATAAAAAAAACTTTTAATTGCAGCCATAACGCATCTTAAATCTCATGAAAGCCGTCTTCGAGCTGTGAAGGGATATATGTTTGAGCCCACACAAACATCATTTTTAAAATCATCACAAAACACAACTCAATCCACTGGCAAATTTGAACCCTAGAAGCAAGCGTCAAAATTAACAAGAGATACATCTAAATTAACACAGAAGCTTTAAAATAGACATATACTACGGGACACAATATAGACAATCTATAATATCAATAAATAACATATCTGCAACCAGCTTTAGTGTACAATGATAACATTCAGCTTCTAAATCAACACAGCAAAAAATAAATAAAGAACAGATATGCAATCTAACATTTTTAAAAAGTCACATAAATCAACGCTGCAGCTGGAAACATAATTAGCAGAACCTACAGAAAAAACACCTAAACAACGTATCTTGGAACCAAATAAAGCCAGTTGTTGTGGCTCAGACTGCTCGCTTTTTCTAAAGCTCTTTTTATAATTAAGCTGAGATTTGAAAGTGCAATCTGTGAGTGACGGTGGGCTTAAACATGGGACCTGTCTCTGCCTTTGGTGTGCGACTACATGACATGACTATGAGACTAGCTTCCTGTCATGCACCGCACATGGTCTGTCTAACCTGACTGAGACAAGCTTCCTGTCGTGCGCGATACATGGTCTGTCTGACCTCAATCAGGCTGAATGTCAGATCTACCCTACAGCTACCTGACAAGAAGTGGGCCTGGCAGTAAATATCCAATAACATATTGCTAATCATAAAACTTGCTACTTTGTTATGACAGCTGTCAAATCTACATTTTGCCATCAAATGTAATATCAATCATCGTTTTAATACTGTCTAATTATTATAGCATATCAATCCTGCTGAGACTAAGAAGGCTAAGGTGTATAAAAATACACCAAAGTGGGCCTTGGTCTCCCAAATTAGAGGAGTTGAACGAAGAATCAACTGTTGTCATGCTGAGCCGAGAGGGAAAAATGTGGGCCGAGATCACGAAAGTGGACCGAGGTTACTAAGCCGTGATCATCGTGGGCCGAGGTCACATGTATCCCAATATCTTCATTTCAAAAGTGCCATATATTCATATAATATATATGGTCGCCACTGATACAAGACCTGTCCATTCTGTCACTTTCATAATGCGTATTCTTTGTACAAACTTATCATCAAATAAACGATTGAATTTTAAAGAAATGAACATAGCAATTTGTAAGAAACAAACGAACACAAAAAAAATATTGTTGAGATTTAAATATTTTTACTGTTCATACATTTCAATTCTGTTAGGAACATTGTCACTTCTGGGACAGCCATGTTACTACTTTTAAACCAACAAACAAATGGTGTGATATATTGAAAAGATATTTTCCAACATACACCTAAAGCACATAGATGATTCAGGTGAATTGTTCTACATAATACAGAATGTTTATATAACATTTAAAATTAAAAAGCATCTGATCGAGTAGATGTTCACATAATGTTAGTCAGAACGAGAGTTGTCCCCTCCACATACCATGCTGTCAATATTAACGTCACGATTGCAGCAATTGTCTCACGAGGGTGATTTATTAAATTTTGTGACCGACACCTCCAAGGCCAACCGGCATGGATATATCGTCAATTTGAAAATGAAGAAAACATCTCGTCACTTGGGATATAAAACGGTGTATTTGTCACCCTGTAAAGTGGCAGATATTTTTTTTTTCATTTCCTACAACATGTGTCTATAACGTAGTTGAGTCCCCTGATAAAAAGATGAGCTGTGTAAAACGTCATATCAATAAAACATCGGAATGCCAATCACAAGCAGTATGAAGCAGTAACAATCTCATGGTGACAAAAATAAAATAAAAGGGGTACTCTACTCTGAACGTAATGCCAAATATTTCGAATCTAAAAGAAATCAAATAATCTACCGCTGTAAATCAATAGATTTGAAAAATTCCGATAATGCTCCCTGCTACACCGGTCTGAATCCGCCCTGCTACACCTGTCTGAATCCGCCCTGCTACACCTGTCTGACTCCGCCCTGCTACACCTGTCTGACTCCGCCCTGCTACACCTGTCTGACCCCGCCCTGCTACACCTGTCTGACTCCGCCCTGCTACACCTGTCTGACTCAGCCCTGCTACACCTGTCTTACTCTGCCCTGCTACACCTGTCTGACTCTGCCCTGCTACACCTGTCTGACTCCGCCCTGCTACACATGTCTGACTCCGCCCCTGCTACACCTGTCTGACTCCGCCCTGCTACACCTGTCTGACCCCGCCCTGCTACACCTGTCTGAATCCGCCCTGCTACACCTGTTTGACTCCGCCCTGCTACACCTGTCTGACTCCGCCCCTGCTACACCTGTCTGACTCCGCCCTGCTACACCTGTCTGACTCCGCCCTGCTACACCTTTCTGAATCCGCCCTGCTACACTTGTCTGACTCCGCCCTGCTACACCTGTCTGACTCTGCCCTGCTACACCTGTCTGACTCTGCCCTGCTGCACCTGTCTGACTCTGCCCTGCCACATCTGTCTGACTCTGCCCTGCTACACCTGTCTGAATCCGCCCTGCTACACCGGTCTAAATCCGCCCTGCTACAACTGTCTGGCTCTGCCCTGCTACAACTGTTTGACTTCGCCCTGCTACAACTGTTTGACTCTGCCCTGCTGCACCTGTCTGACTCCGCCCTGCTGCACCTGTCTGACTCTGCCCCGATACACCTGTCTGACTCTGCCCTGCTACACCTATCTGAATCCGCCCTGCTACACCTGTCTGAATCCGCCCTGCTACACCTGTCTGACTCTGCCCTGCTACACCTGTCTGACTCTGCCCTGCTACACCTGTCTGAATCTGCCCTGCTACATCTGTCTGACTCTGCCCTGCTACATCTGTCTGACTCTGCCCTGATACACCTGTCTGACTCTGCCCTGCTACACCTGTCTGAATCCGCCCTGCTACACCTGTCTGACTCTGCCCTGCTACACCTGTCTGAATCCACCCTGCTACACCGGTCTGACTATGCCCGCTACACCTGTCTGACTCTGCCCTGCTACACCTGTCTGAATCCGCCCTGCTACACCTGTCTGAATCCGCCCTGCTACACCTGTCTGACTCCACCTCTGCTAAACCTGTCTGACTCTGCCCTGCTACACCTGTCTGAATCCGCCCTGCTACACCTGTCTGACTCCACCTCTGCTAAACCTGTCTGACTCTGCCCTGCTACACCTGTCTGACTCTGCCCTGCTACACCTGTCTGAATCCGCCCTGCTACACCTGTCTGACTCCACCTCTGCTAAACCTGTCTGACTCTGCCCTGCTACACCTGTCTGACTCTGCCCTGCTACACCTGTCTGAATCCGCCCTGCTACACCTGTCTGACTCTGCCCTGCTACACCTGTCTGACTCTGCCCTGCTACACCTGTCTGACTCTGCCCTGCTACACCTGTCTGACTCTGCCCTGCTACACCTGTCTGACTCTGCCCTGCTACACCTGTCTGCTTATCGTAACAAAATATAATCTTAATAAACGGCCTAAAATTTCATTCAAACCCTAATATTACTAATCTATGGATACACAAATCATTGCTGGCATTACTTTTGCTTTATTGCTCATGTAAATTGTCAAAATTCAAAATGGCCGACTAAATGGCTGCCAAATGGTCTTTCCATCATAACCTGTGTATTAGTTCAGCAGAGTTGATTAATATTTTGGGAGAATCGTTCTCATCGTGTTATAAGCACCAAATTTGTTACAGAGCTGGACTAGAGTAACTCTACTGATCCATATTGGAAGCGGAACCACCTTGTAGCTGTACTACATGAGCTTCGTTCAGGGCATTTTCAATCCCCCTTTTTTTTCAATTAATATAAGCTAATATTTAAAAAAATATATGTTACACCAGAAATTTCCACAAAACTGTTTATTTATGCTCTTCGCAGTTTATTTGGGCAAAACAGGGGCGGATTCATAATGTGTGTGTGTGGGGGGTGTCGCACTCCTTTTTTCGACAAGTGAATATAGAAAAGTACCATAGCTCGAGTAAAATACCTGAAAATGTGATAAAGGCAATAAAAAGGCTGCACAATGGTATACTAATATAGGGGAATAACCTAGTAACTGTAGCGAAAAGACTTCGTCCAGGGCATTTTTCACCCACCCTTATTTGTTTCAAAAAAGTAGTAAGTATTTTTAAATATTATGTTTCACCAAAGATATCTACAAAACTGTGTAGTATTGCTTTTAGCGATATACTTATTCAAAGCATTGGTGGATCCATTGCGCGTTTCTTCCACCAATTATTATAATAAGTACCCTAAATTAGGTAAATGGTTTAAAATGTGATAAAAGCTGCACAAATGAAGGAGAACCAACTTGTAGCTGTAGTTTAAGGGTTTTCTTCCTCAGGCCAATTTTTTTTGCTCACCCACCACTTTTTTGCCAAATTATTATAAATAGTGCACTGACCTGGCTTGAATACACAAACAAAAATATTTGGGGCGGAGAATCACTCACGTCAGCCAGAAAATATGGACTCCCTATTGCATTCAAGCACTAAAAATGACCAAATTCCAAAAAAAAAAAAAAAAAAAAAAATTATTTTGCTCTTTTTTTTTAAATGCGCTAGAGATTTTTTCGGTATTTTACAAGAAAAGATGCAGAAAAAATAAAACAGTACCTAAAAGCAAACTTTTACCAATATCTAAAAAAAAACTTACAATTTTTTCTCAGATCTATGAAATTAGTGTCTGTACATATTATATGTTTTCATTGTCAATTAATAAAATGAGCATGAACTCAACATCTTAAATATTTATGTAGAGCCTTATACCGGTAGGTATGGTAATATAATGTGACATTAACACACGTGTCAATGTAGTGAAGTACAGCTAAGCGCTTCAAAGCATCAGCAGTTGTTGCTGTTGTGCAGTAGTCATGCATTAGAGGGTCAGATTCTTATTATAAAACTTTGATGCAACTATCTCATCGCAAAATGGGGTGCGCCCAACTCATTATCTTGCTGTATTATTGACAAGACCTGAATCAAGATGTGGAAGCTTATGTGCCTCAGATAAATTTAGGAGAATTAGTGAAGAACCAGAAGAACTGAGATACTATTTCACTGTTGTCATTCCATCCTCTTTATGTTTTTTTATGACTTTGGTAAGTTTGATTGTACCAAGCATGTAGATTGGGGAATATTTTTACACACTATTAGTTACAATTTTAGTGATACGTAATGGTAAGCACATTTTCCACAAGCAAAAAAAATTAAAACGTGACGAAGAGTGATGTCTCAGTGAAAAGTAGAACAGCTGATGAGGTAAAGTGGGACAATTTCATATATCTCCTTAGATACATCGATACTAGAAATAAAGGGTATTGTAAAGGGGTGTAAATGACTAAAACAGTATATGAACACATTTACACAATAAATATCCAGTTGATGAAGAAGTACTGGATTTGTACGTGGAGAAGTGGGACACTTACGAAGAGAAAAGTTTACCCGATGCCTAACACTACTTATTGCCCCAGCTCTCCCTGTGCCACATAAATTTATAATACATTCACTTACTCAATAATCACTACTATATAATAATAGTGAAAATAATTGAATTATACATACAGATAAAGAAGGAGGCAAGGGTGATCTGAACACAATAAATATGCTATACTAGTCTATACAGTCATAATAAACTTGTTTCATATCACTATACTCTACTAGTGACGTTGATTCAACGTTGCAATAACGTCGTGTACTCAGTGGGATATTATACTGCTACTAACACATCAACACCCATTGCCCATACTCTGATATAGATAATTAAACACAGACCTGATCACACTTCACAGTTAAATCAATGTATCTCTTCAAATGACCTTTAATAACCTCTGGTGTCCAATCCTACGTGCCACTGCCAGCATCTCAATGTCCATTGTCAGACTCCCACGGGCCAGATGGATAACCTGTCCAATGATACCAGACCCAAACTTGGTCAAAGTTTTTAGTTAGATCACCGTTATATTTTGAAATGACCTAGGATGATCACTTTAAATGACCTCTGGTGACCTTTTCCACCACTTCCATTTCATTTGCCATACTGTGAGATAGATAACCTTACTAAGCACACATATTATGGTCAACTGGTTTAGTAAAATCACCTTTGCCTGTTTGCGTGATTTAAAAGTTATGATCAAAAACACGATTTGTCAGCAATTTTGGCGGCCATCTTAAATTTTGAAAATGTATATGAGCAAAAAAAGTAAAAACTGTGCCGGCAATACATTCGGCACTAATAGATTAGTAATAATATAGCGTTTGAATGTATTTTTAAGCCGGCAATTATGATTTTATCTTTTTACAGCAACTTTTTGGCCGCCATTTTGAAAATAGCTAATATGACAGTGATCGTACTATATTTCAGCTTGGAGACAGAGATTTTCGCATTTTACGGGGAATTTCCTATAAGAATGAGGATGTCTCCATATTCTACTAATGATGTCCGCATGGCCTTTTTTCTAGGCTTCGTTTCAGAAATGGAATCTCCACTTAAAATGTATATATACGGCTCCGGCAGCACAAGCGTTCACTTACACTCAGAACCAGGTTCTACACAGAAACAGGTAATGCTGAGTGTAGGGTTTTACTGATGACCATGGTATTTTGAAGGCTGCTTCGTCAGAGACAGTGCCTTTTGTCTGCAGTCTTATCAGTCTTATCAACTAGTTGTTGGGTGAAGTATCATGATAGAGTGGGTCAATGATTAGGGGTTTCTTCGCGTTCTTTCGTCAGATACCCTCTTGCGAAAGTCATTATGGATGATCACAAGACATGATGACGTTTTGATTAATGACATCAGATTCTGGTGCAAGCACAGAAACCTGTGTGAAAATACTGCTGAAAAGGGGTGTGTTTAAACATGCGGATATCTAGAATGAAAATAAAAATAAAATGAAATATAAAAAAACTATGCTTCACACGCGTGTGTCCCAATTAAACAACAAAGTATTGTAGCAGTACTGTACTGTACTGTACTGTACTGTACTGTACTGTACTGTACTGTACTGTACTGTACTGTACTGTACTGTACTGTACTGTACTGTACTGTACTGTACTGTACTGTACTGTACTGTACTGTACTGTACTGTACTGCATTGCATTGCATTGCATTGCATTGCATTGAAGTGCATTGAAGTGCATTGAAGTGCATTGAAGTGCAATGAAGTGCATTGAAAATTAATTGTACTTACTTCATGGAACAAATACGACTGCTTGAAACAAAATATCACAGATAGTGTATGAGCCGGAAGGGGTCCTCACTACCACTTGAGGGGGGGGGGGGGCAAATGCCCACTATATTTTTCTGAAAGCTATAGGTCTAGGGATACTATTTTTGTATGATAGCAGCTTAGAAACGGTAGCTTAACAATTTTATAGATGTATTAGTAGACCACCCATTCGTGATAAAACTGCACGTTCTGGTTACGTCGACGCGTTTTTATGAACGCGTTTTGCAGTTTATTATTGACTGATAATGACAGTAAACAAAGCAGACGACACGTGCAAAATGACAAAAAATGCCTTCTACCGAAATATGTAATCATACTTAACACAAACATGTAGTATATTTAATAATATTTTATCGATATCCAAAATATTATGTTATTAATCTTAAGCTACAGTGATTAGGATAGGATTTTGTGACCCGTACACACGAGTTTTGGAGTGTCGGTTGAAAACCGTTTATAGACTAGCGGCGTTTTTTTTTTTTTTTTTTTTTTTTTCTTCGAAATGTTATCCAGCAGCACCTCCTATTTGGAGTATCAGGCTGGAGGGGGGAAAGGGCTGGTAGATTTAGTCAACCAGTTGACTCTTGAATGCTGCCACAGTTTTTGATTCTATGGCAGCTGCCGGAAGAGAATTCCAATCAGGGATAGTTCGATGCCAAAAAGAATTTTGTCCCAGTGTGGTGTTAGCTCTAAGATGTTTATAGGCCTGATTGTGCCCACCACGTGTTCTTCTGTCCGCTGGGATTAAACGGTCATTGATAGGAATTTCGACTATCTCATTTAAAATTTTGAACATGCTTACAAGTCTAGAATTTTTACGTCTTGTTTTCAAGTCAGTCCAGCCCAGGTTCTGAATGAGAGATGTCACACTGGCTGTTTGTCTATAATTTTTGGTGACAAATCTTGCTGCTGATCTTTGAATTTTTTTCTAATTTATCAATATCTTTTTGTCTAAAGGGGTCCCAAACTGCTGAAGAGTATTCTAAAGACGATCTGACCAGGGAGAAATAGGCAGTCTCCCTTAGTTTAGGGGGACATGCCTCCAGGTTCCTCCGAAGGAAGCCCAGAGTGGAATTTGCTTTACTTGTAATTTTGTTAATGTGGGCCTCCCATTCCAGGGTCTCACTAAGGCAAACACCAAGATATGGTGTTGATGAAACGTTCGCTAGTGTTTCACCTTTAAGGGTGTACTCAAATTCCAGTTTTTTTTATTTCGGCCTGGACACCCTCAGGACCGAGCATTTCGAGGGGTTGAAACACATCCCCCATCGATCTACCCAGTCCTGTAACGCAGATAGGTCTCTCTGCAGCTGCTCCTGATCTGCTCGACATTTTATCGGGCGATACAGGAGGCAGTCATCTGCAAAGAGACGAACCTGCGAGGACACCGTGGAAGGGAGGTCATTAATATAGGTCAAAAAGAGTAGGGGTCCGAGAACAGTACCCTGGGGCACACCGGACATCACGCGAGCTGATTCCGAAGAGCTGCCATCAACTACTACTTTTTGGGTTCTATTGGTCAGAAAATTTTGAATCCAATTAAGAGTTGTTCCCCGAATTCCATAGTGGTCAAGTTTGTGCAAGAGGCGTTGGTGGGGGACAACATCAAAGGCCTTACTTAAATCCAAGACAACAACATCTGTTTGTGTCTTGCTTTCAAAATCTTGAATAAATTCATCAGTTGTAATCAAAAGCTGGCTTTCGCATGAGTGTTTTGATCGAAAGCCATGCTGTACAGGTGTTAAAATTTTGTTTTCCGAAAAATGGGACATAATTTGTTTACAAATGATGTGTTCAAGTAATTTGGCACAAACACATGTGAGGGATATCGGCCTGAAGTTTGCCGGAGAGTGCCGATCCCCTTTTTTGAAGACTGGGGCAACATTAGCCTCTACCCAGTCATCTGGTAATTTGCCCGTCTGTAGAGATTGATCGAAAATAATTTTAAGAAAGGGAGATATTTCGTTGGCAGCATTCTTCAGAATTAAGTTCGGGAGTTCGTCTGGTCCAGATGCCTTTCCGCTGTTTAAACCCTCAAGTAATTTAGTTACACCTTGAACGGTAATTTCGAATTCAGGCATTTCAGTATTCGGTGGTCCTGTTAATTTAGGACTCGCACTCGTATTCTACCAGACAATAATACTTTCGTATGCATGTATAGGACATCCCCTGACACATGGTGTTTGCTTTATATATAAAAATATACAACTAAAGCAATAAGATGTCTCCATCATAAAATTATCCAAAGAAACAATCCTCTTTTTAGTTGTGAATGCCAGACACAGAGCACACGACTGCGGTACTATACTGCAGTCATATGCGTTAAATATTATCGCGTTGACAGGCATTGTGTTTTTGACTCCATGTAGGAGTTGGTTAAATTCAAATACCCCCCCCCCCCCATTTCAACATTTTCCAGCCTACACAATTAAAGTTGGTGGGCTGTGCATTTGGCAGATTCCAATGAATGAACATATTCATAGGGCATACGTTATGTTAATTACATAATCATGGTTTGTCGCCATACGTGAGCTAGGACGTCTAATAATCTGTAGACTCGTGTGCAGCGATAAAGCATGTTGATAAACCTATAAGGCATAGTCTTCACGGTAGAGGATCTACAGTAATGAGTAGACATCAGGCATACCGGGCCTTCATAATGGTATAATAATTTATTGCTTCTGTGCGTTACTTTTTCAGCCAGATGGAAGGGGTCAAGATATCCACAAAAAATCTGTAGGCCTATAGACTACTCTATAGGGCCTAGGCCGCCTATAATATTTAGGGCCTAGGCCTGTATAAGATGCTAATTTTGGTTACTCATACCAAATTTTGGCAGCCCAAGCAATCTGTGAAATTTTAACGACGAAAGACTGACCCTGCTTGATAGGCTACTGTGCGTTTGCTGTCTACGCCTAATATCACATAATGACAGTTTGTCGGTTTTCTACGAAAGTTAAGACAACATTTTTGTTTTCGCTACAGGGCTACAGGGCCATAAATTTATATGATTCTAACGCTATTTGTCACACAATCTTTTTCTTAGAATTATTTTTTGTTACTTGTTGTTATCACTCTACAAATAAAAAAATGTAGGCCTATTCTTGTAAAAAATCCAGCAAATTTTCGCATAAAAAAATGTTTATTGCTCTACGAAGTAATTTTTACTCAATGGACGTATCCCACTGGGCACACAACGTTGTTACGACGTTGAATCAACGTCAATCACGTTCATTTAAAGTCGCAACAACATAGTGTGGGATAGCTCGCTCACAACAGCGTCAGGCTACTACCATGGAAAAAGGACGTACAATGTGCAGTAGTGTAGGCCAACTATATCTACGGAAAACAAAAATATAATCAAAGTACACTTAGGCCTATATGTATACAGGTTTTCCACAGTTTTTAAAAATGTATTTCCTTTAAATTAGTTTTTATCAAAATATATCAGACATGTGTGTTGAAATGGTTAGTGTAGTGTAGCTGTAATCACATTGACGGTTAACCACATGCTTAAAGTCACAGACACCAGTTCTTTATACAAGCATAATACTAGTATAATATACATTCTTACATTGCTATGCATGACACTCAGATATTCTGCGAAACGCAGTGACGTCACCGAAAACCCTTTTTGAATTGCTACTCAATGAAAATAATGTTATATAAGATCCCCTCCCCCATACTTTATTGTATAAGCTAGCTCGGTGATAACATTGGAGCTCAAGGCTATTGAGTTTCACATAACATATAGGCCTACATATGGTGTTCCTTGTGGAGACAGGTAATAAGAATACATTATATTAATATTACATAATATTTACTGACCTACCGCTTCACACAAACCAATTTAAATTGGCATTTACAAACTTGAAAACAAATTACCTAGAACAAATTGAGACTAATTATAAGACATTTGTTGGGCTGACTGAATGTTTTCTACATATAGTTTTAAAAATGTGTTGAAACTAAAAACATTTACATTGGAGTTAACTTTAAATCAATTTTATTCTATGTATTCATAGATCTCCTGCTACCAAATATAACCAACTCAACCCCCTCAGACCAGATTTTTTGTTATTACAAAAATGTACAGCCTTAAAGATAAACACCCAGAGGTATACAACATATTTTGTAACGGTAGATTTTCAGTACTTGGCGGAACAAAATCCATTTGGACGAATTCCAGTCGATCAAACGATTGAAATGACTCTGAATAAAGATACCCAGACAGCAGGAGGGACAACAAAGTTTAGTAAAAAATCTGGAGCCGAGAGTAGATTTTATCTCACAGCGGAATATCGCAGTGGCTTTCTTTCAAACCTGAGAGACATTACAAAAACAATAATTGAGAAAGACGAGAAGAATGTATCAACTATTGTGGAGTTATCTGATAATTGGATTACTCCGTTTGAAGAAAATTACTTGGTATGCATATCTACAACAACAACAGCGTCCGCAAATATCATGGAAGATTTACTCAACATAAGTAAAAAAAATATATACCTGATTTTGACAGACTGCAAAGCAATCCACCTCCTTGACCCGCTTTCGAAAAACAAACTGAAAACTTTCTCTAATCTAGTCAAAAAGAAGAAATCTATATCCAATGGTAAAGCTGTAATGTTAAAGACAGATAGGTCTTTGTTTGGAAGAATAATTGTAATAGCACAAAGTGGAAGCCTTGCTATATGAGAGACGTTTTTGCACATCCACTTGGACCTTTACCATGGTCACTGGCAAATCCTGATGGAATACCACGGAAAACAGCTAAATCTCTTTTGGCCTAGCATTTGAATAGACTAGCACCTCCAGCAAATTCGTTCCCAACCAATTCAGCAACTATAGTTGACGGGATGAGTTTAGTACACAAAGTAAAAAAACGAAGTAACTACCTTTGGAGATGTGGCTGCTGAATTGCACGGAATGGTATAAAGAAGGTATGCACAGTAACAGAATAGACGTTGTTTTTGACACTTACCAGACCATATATATAAAAAAAACGTTGAAAGCACACAAAGAGGAGAAGATGGTCTGCAGCTGCACAATGTTACATGTAGGCCTACTCAGCTGATTAGACAGTGGAGATTATTTCTCATGAATGGCAAAAACCTAAATATACACAAAAATTACACGACAAGGTACTATATATTTTAGGTTTCTACGCTTTCCAGAGTGTCTTTTTTGCTACTATATATAATTAGTATGTCATACATAGGAGCTATTTTATCTCTGGTTTTGATGCGGGAAACAAAATGATTGACCTCTATGTTATCTTGACAATGCCTTTTAATTTTTTTTAAGTAGTATTCATTTATATTATCGCAATACCCAGTTTTTATTTTGGCAATGCCGCTTTCACATGATTTTAATTGTGCATGTCATACCATGTATATTGTCATGTGATTTTAACAAATAAACAATTTTGTATATACATGTACATATATCTCTTTCATTTCTATGACAAATAAGTCTGTAATGACTTTTTTTCTGTCAATAAAATATCTGTCTGTCTGTCTGTCTGTCTGTCTCTCTGTCTGGTACTCCATGCCACAGATGGCAAAAAGTACTTTTATGAGGACATGTGTGACGAAGTTGAAGAACTAATGAGCGAAAATGAGGAAGCAGATGGACGCATGTTACTGCACGCTGCCCATGCTGTAAAATATGGTTACTCATCAATAATTATTACTTCAGAGGATACATATGTTTATGTTCTGTGCTTGGCTTTTAGTGACACCATCGGAGTTCCTCTTTTCCAGAAATGCAGAACACAAACACATACGCGATTGATTGACATCCGCCACATATGCTCCGCCCTCGGCTCACAGTTGTCTAAAGCACTGATAGGACTGTATGCCTTTACAGGATGTCATAGTGTGAGTGCTTTTGGTTAGAAAGGTAAAATTCGTGCTTTAGAATTGATTATGACAAGCGAAGATGCCAGAAAAAACTTTATACAGTTGGAGAAAATTGGAATATCACCGCAGAATGATTTACTGGATTGGAAAAAGTTCACATGTCTTCTATATGCAACAAAGCCGGTGACTTCACAAATTACTGACTTGCGATAAAAAAAAGATGGCGAATTTGAATCTTACCAACTACCACCATGCAAGGACTACCTGGCAAAGCATTCATTGCAAGCAGCTATATGGAGACGAAGCCTTCAAGTATGCCCTGAAATTCCAAATCCAAAAGGACATGGTTGGGAATTAGAATCAGACCTCGACCAACAATTTCTCACAATAGACTGAATGACCGGCTCTCCAGCCCCTGAAGCTGTTTTGGAATTGATGTCCTGTAAATGTTCAACAGGAAGCAAGTTACCGTCCTGTGTGTGTATCTTAAATGGACTGAAATACACTGACATATGTCGACTTCGAAGGTGCAGCAATAAAAAACCAGAAGATTGTGAAGCAGACATTAATTTACAACATGAAGATAATATACTAGACATATAAACGACACATACAAGAAGACACAATGTAATACATGTATATATGCAATATACATTGATAAGCAGATATGTTTAAAGTTCTTGTTAATTAAACATTGTTCAGAACTCGATTTTATTGAAGGTAGTCATAGCAAAGAGCTGCATTATATTATGTTAATATTTCACGCCTAAATTTACCATTGAAATTTTCATCCACTACAAGACGCGCATTGCTGTCGCAATCTAGTGGATGAAGATGACTAGTCTTCTAAAGTGTGATAAATTGAGAAAAATGCTGTATGGTTAAAAAGTTCTATAGAAATTTTCAATTCGTACTTCTGTAATGCATGAAAATGATGCTTTGATACACCATGAAGGTTAACATATTTAAATAGTGAGATATAAACGGTTAATAATTTACAATTAAATGCTTCATCAACTACAGGCCGCAAATTGGTATCGCAATTCTTGTTTTGTAGTGGATGAAAATCAAATAAAAAATGTGACACAATGAATACATTGCCTTCTCTGTAATAAATTTGTATTGTTCAGTTTCATGATGTTTATGGATGCTGGATGCAAAATGATGCTTGGATGCATCATCAAGGTTTAAATGGTATATAATGATCAAACTACCAGCTATTATAAGAAAATATAGTATGTATTTCATCAATATGTATGTTACAAAAGATAGATTTATTGTTCATGACACATACATATCGATTGTCATGGCTATAACTCAATTATATTCTTACCCAACATGTAAATAGGTAAATATGCATAGACTACACAGTCACTTATAAAATAGAATTATACATGTAGCGTACAACAGGAAACTGATGCTGCTAGATTTCTTATTAATTATACGTATTGTGTATTATAGTTGATTAAACAATTGCAAAGGGGATCCAACGATAAAAGAAACCATTTTCGTGTATTTACAGATATGCACATGTATATCAAATGTTACGGTTTCACCCTAGCTCGCTGAAATATTATCAACCTGTATGTATAGCAATTAAATAGATTGCAATTCGCTATGTTTTAATGTGTACGTAACAACATATACAATGTCACGTACAAGGATATGACTAATATTTGAAATAAAAGTAATAATTTAGCAGATTTAAGGAGCTCCCTTTTCAATGGAAAATAAAACAATTGGAGCGAAATGTGTTCATTATTAATTTTTGTCTTCTTCCTGTAGCGTCTATTTTCATTTGGTTTCCGACTCTATATTAATTTTAAGCGGGTATATTTCATTCTTGTAAGGTTATCATATCATTTTTGGGGTGGCTCATTCAATATGATATTAGTGTTTTGCGTGATCATGCTAATTTTAAAAGTAATTTACACTTGGTGACCTCTGATGACCTCGCACAGGATCAGGGTGGTGACCACGACTAGAATATCGCAATGAATTTGTGCCCCTAACAGGTAACACTACTAATTCAGCCTTCATGCCTAAGTGATATATGTCGGGTGATATGTACCATTGGAATACGCTGGCGATGTGTAATCGCTTAATAATAATATTCATTTTTAACTGAGCAAAACGCCGTGAAAATGTTATTTTTCCATAGTATTATGTATATTTTCCAACTTTTGTGCATTTTTCCAGAATTAAGCGAGTTGTGGTTTACAAGTGGTTATGGCAGGTACAAAGATATATATGTGCACCCAGGCACATTTTTGTGAAAAATGAAATTGGTTGAAAAAAATACCAGAATTTGACCTTTAGTGACCTCTAATGACCTTGCACGGGGTAAAGGAGGGGGTTGGGGAGATCAACACTATAATATAAAAAAAATTGTAAGATTTCTTTTTAAGGTAGCATTCCCAATGTAGTGCGTGCATACATGGGGTATGTCGGTCCAAATGTTCTGAAATACGTTAGCTGTGTGTAATATTGTTAATTAATAACATGCATTTTTAACTGAGAAAAAGGTCGTCAAAATGTTGTTATTCCACAGTTCTATGTATAATTTTTTGTCACATTCATGCCATTTTCTAACAGCTAAGTGTGCTATGATTTTTTATTAAAAAATATATGTTCTGCCAGACATAATTTTGAAAAAAAAAATGAAATTAACTTTTAAATGTACTTGGTGATGACCTTTCGTGACCTTTGATGACCTCTGATGACCCCGCGAGGGGTCGAATGAGGTAGCCACCACCGTAAAATATTACAATGAGTGTATTTGAGGTTATTGACGTAGCAGTTGTTTCTACTTCCTTGTGTGTACAGAACTAAATGAAGCTAATTTTGCTCTCATTGTATATTTACTAAAAAAACATTTTAAACAGATTGCGCCAAAAGGCATATTTATATATATAAATAGGGTCCACTATTATGACTGTAAAATCGTAAAGCTACCGAATCTAAATTGCTATCATGCAGAAATGACATCCCAAGATATGTAGCTTTCAGAAAAATATAGTGGGAATTTGCCCCCCCCCCCCAATTGGTAGTAAAGGCCACATTTTCAGGGTCTGGCTCATGCACTAAGACTAGATTGAAAGGAATCATAAATGACTCCACTATTTTGGTTAATATAAATACATAATATTCTACTTTCCAAGCTATTTCATTCCCGGTATACCTGTAATTTAAAATTACTAGTGTGCTGTGACAACTCGTCTGCTATCTCTTCTAGGCTTAATTTAAGGCTACTACGTGTAGAGAAAGTAAATCGGCCATGCTACAATAGGACACAATTAGTTTGCTGGTCTAAAATAGCTGGTCTGAAATAGCGCGTGAAATACTATATGACAATAAGTATTATATGCTAAATCAGCATATATTATTTATTCTTTCTAAGAATGGTGACTATTTTAAATTTGTCCTACCTAAATTATTGAATCATATCTTTTTTTCTCAAATGTTTAGAACTACTGTGGGCTACATTTTTTTAAATTTTGTAACAAATACTATTTTTTTTTCATGAAAAATGGTGAACATTTTCGATTTAACTGTGAAAGATTTGTCAAATTATCTAAAAGATACGATTTACCTCTCGAAGCAATAAATTACGCATATCAAAAACACCGGCTATCATGAATTTCTAAGGGGTACAAAAGTGAACTAATCTAACTAATCCAGATCATATATAAATTACAAATATCTACATTGTAAGATTATTTTTCATAAATAAGATAAAGCGGCAACAATCTTAGATTAGCAGGTAAAATATAGGTCAATTTTTAATTTACAAAAAAAATCATGACCAGAATCGCATAGAAACCATAAATTACACATATGTCTAATTATTTACCATAGGCCTCCTATTGGTAAATTAACATAATTACATTTTTGTGGGGAAATTCAGGTTTTCAGAAATTCCGCCCATACTTTTCCGTAAGGCACGAGGGCTGTTTTCTAATTTTTTTTAAACTCATAAAACCAAGTTTGGTAGTTTTGTTCGGCAAATAACACTATGTTCCCTTTATGCTCTAAGGGAGCCCACTAACATTCCAATTGTAATTTTAATCCGGATTATCGTGTTATAATTAAGAATCCCTAATATATAATATAATATAAGCTGATTCTGCTACATTGAAATAATTTGTTAAATATTGAAACCCCTTCCTACTCTACTTTTCATCCCACATATCAGAATCGCTAAGAGCCTTACAACAAGCCAATTTTTTCTAATGAAATGATGTGCTGAATAGTGTTTTCGGGAGGGTGCGTGGCGATTTTTGTGTTCAGCCATAGAAACAGACGAAAGTAGAGGCATTATTGTTCTTGACAATGGAATTAAAATATCGTAGTACGGAAGCCTGGAAGGGACTTATTACTTCTAGTTTCTTACAAGTGCACACTTTGAATACTATAGATCTATGCCTGATCTTGTTTCTTTAATTGAAAATGTTGCTGACAAAAAAGACATAAAGACATAAAATCATAATTGTTAAGATTGTTACGCCCGTTACAACCACACAGTAACAGGGGAATTATCACCAGGTGACTCTGTGGATGACAAACAACTTCTTAATTATTCAGTTTAGTAAAATATATACAAGATTTAGAATATTAACAATGAATAATACATGGTCATATGGGGAGTGGATCGTTAAAGTGGATTGTCCACGTGACCTCAATGCACAGTGGAAGATATTAGACATGACGTTACTGAACATTCAGACGTTACGTATAGGCGAATATAGGCGTTGACCTTACTGCCGTGGCGTGCAGTATGGGCGTTACTTAGGTGCGCGACACCTGAGCTCTCACTATGAACATTATTCGCGAGAGAGCTATTGAATGTCTGATGTGATACCTGAACGTTTTCAGTCGGTTCCTTTAGAAACTTTTTTTCACATACAAATGTATGGGATGATACCTCGAAATATTACTCTCAGTACCGACTGGAGCTCGCTTCTAAGTAAGATGGCTACACTGACGATAGGGTGGGTCCGAAATATTCGATAAAAATAGCTTTCCAATAGGATATTACTTAGACTTTATAAATATTGTTATTTGAATGACGCTGATCATAATGGTATATGTTATAAAAGTGTTTTTTCTTGGTTAAATTAGTGTTCACACCTCCTAATTAGTTGATAAACACAGCTGCCGCGCTGCATCAAGTCCCTGTGTTCTTACTGAGATGGTGGCCCGTGAAGTGACTTCTGCTTAAACCATCCAGCCTTGATACCTGACAGGTAGATGGGTTTATGATATACCAGTGATGGATACCATGATTTAACTAGAATTTACCGCGATGTTTCGATGGTGGTGAATATAATGTGGTATCAAAGTGACTGTAGGCCCTGACTACATCGCAAGGTCTAATACAGATACGGCCATACTGAGAAACTAATAAAGTATGATTCAGAAAATATGTCGGCTAAAATTGATGTGTTATTTTCACTGCACGATATGCCCTGTTATATCTCTCCATTAAAACACACCACTACATTATTTTCTTTGTCCGACCACGACATTCTAAACCGGGAATGGAGAGTTATTGTGCATCAAGTACAGATCAATTATAATGGTAGGCCTATGCCACTATAATCAGTCAGGCGCGACAAAACTGTTGACTATGAGGGATTTTCATTATGGTCGGATGTGTTTTAAGTCAGTTAAAACCCTCGGAGCTCTACATTGTTAGCTTTAAAAAAGCCTCGGCCTTCGGCCTTGTCTTTTTTCAAAGCTAAGAATGTAGAGCTCCTCGGGCTTTATCCTATACGTAAACGTCACTAGCGTGAATTTCACACAACATGTTGTGTAGACTTGAGTAAGGGTGCAGAGCCTGATCAGTGAGCCATGTACACGTGGTGTCATGTCACCTTTACAAGCTGATTTTTTTTTTTATTCAAGGGACCAAAGGGTTTTTTTTAATTCGAAATCATCATAAATGTCTTAGTTAGGTCTTTCTGTATCATTTAAATACCTAGATATACTTTTATTAATGTCTCACACTGTATACAGTTCAAATAACGTTATTATAAAGAGTTGCGAGAGACAATTGTGCGTGCCTCGTGTAAACACAAAAAAAAACATTGCAATTTTAAAACAGTATTTAACCTGCTTAACAGTCGAATGATTGACTAAAGAAATAATAACATTAATGAAATTTAAAGACAAACAGCGATTATGAGAACAGGTAAATAAGAGAACAAAATGAATGAATGGACGAACACACAGGCGAACGAGCACATGTACGAGTAAATAAATAAATGACGGGATAAATGACTGCATGAATGAATGAATGAGCGAGCGGACGAAAGTACGAATTAAATGATGTAGTCAATGAATAAATAAATGAAAAAATCAACATGATCACAAAATGAATTAAATAGTGAATGGCTTGAAGTTCAATGCGAATAAATTAAAATATATTTGTTACCTATGTCATGGGATAATGTACATTGTAAATATGTTCCTTTTCAGTGCGGGGATCGACTTCAGACTTCAGAATCTGACGTACATAGACGTCATAATCTGATGTCTATTATTGTCAGATTCTGACGTCTGAAGTCGGTCCCCGTACTGAAATGTTAAACCAAATTGTTTGGTGTGAAACAATGAATATGAACGTCATTAGGACGAGTAAGAAACAAAATGGAAGGAACAAATGATCTTCAAAAATCGATTTCTTTAATGAACAATTAATATAGGTCCCATTTAGTAATTAAGAATAGTAATTTAATGTAATAAATTCCAGGAGTCATATATTATTTTCAGCAATATTTCAAGAGAGAAAACAAAAAACGAGGCATGCAACAAAATAGTGGTGTGGACATTTTTTGCTTAAAAATAGCGCAGATGTTTGGCGGGAACGGTATAATTGCGTAGTAGGCCTGTAGGATCCCTACTTCGTTATTTTAATGTGGCAGTTATCCCCAGCCTCCCGGACGCGTGAGTCTGCAGACGACTGCCTCGTTTCGGTACTTTGGTGCCGGGCGCAGAGGGCCGAATCCCATGCGGCCATGGTACTTTTCCCAGACTTCAGATATTACGCTCAGCGACTAGACTGCGGACGTGCCGCCGGTCGCTCACTCTGAGTCAAGTTAGACGTGTCGTGCGCGGGGTTGTACGTTGCTGCTACCAAATGTCTAGACAAATAAACATGACAAGCGGAAGAAGAGTTTTGTGAATTACTTAGAACCGTCGATTCGACGGGGAGAGGAAGTTTACGTTATAATGGAGAATGTTGGGCAGTTTCTCTCGTTCACCCTTACAAGCCCATACTGGAGACCCTAACGATCACATACTGGTATCTCCGGCGCGAGGGACTACCCCATATTCCCATAGGCCTACGCAAAAGAGCTATTTAGGCTACATGAGCGTTTCGTGGAAGTTTTACCACCCAAACAAGCGACTTGATGTCACAGTTAATATTTGCAACTGTAGTGCTATCGCTGTACGGTTCTTGATATCATAATTATTTTGCAAGCGCGACCGAGAATATCCGTGACCATATTATCATGTAGGCCTATACGAAGAGGTGAAAAAAAACCATTGACAATACAGGCTCATGTAGTTTTCTTCACGCTACTACACCGACTCTAGTACGGAGCACTGCAAAAACAGCATCGGGTTAACGTCCGGTATCTGCTGCACAGCTACCCGCATCGAAACAATGGGGTCACGATCATACAAATTCATTTTCTATTATAAAGACGATGACAGCACAGGTCAAGTATTGATCTTTAGTTAAATTAATCATTTTAAAAAAGTCAATATAATGTTAACAAACAGTCAGGATAAGGCTGTCGAATTTGCGTTTCAGAGCCACAATCTAGTTATACGTAGGCCGGCACAGGAAAACCATTTTTATAGACACATATTGCACGTATGCTTATTAAGTTACAATATGTTATATATTTGGAAAAAAAGGTACAAACATTTTATCTGATACCATTCAAGAATTATTTTCCATGTAATGCTGCACAATCACGACAGACTGTGTGTGTTCAATTCTTGTTTTGCATCAACGAGTTTGTATGATAGTGAGGTCGCTGTTATGATTCTGGTAGCTACACAGCTTTGACCCGATGCTGTTTCCGTGCCAGGCTGACGCTGCAGGTGATTATAGCATCGCGTCAACATTAATTCAACGTATCTTGTGAGCCGGCGCTGGTGGACACCTGTTGTATAATGTATTAAGGAAAATAACTGATGATTTGTCTATAAAGTAATACAACTAATTACCTATAAAGACTGATGTTTAAATCCCCACGTCACGGCAGTATTCAAATAAGATGTAAATCTGTTATTTAAAAGTGATTGTAGACTCTGTATAGCACACACAGTCTGTTAGTACCATCCCGTAGTCTTCAGATGTATTCGTTCTCAGTCTGTGATTGTAGACTCTGTATAGCACACATAGTCTGTTAGTGCCATCACGCAGTCTTCAGATGTATTCGTTCTCAGTCTGCCTATGTCAGGATGGTTATTACGAACTCGGCGCACTGAGAGCGCACAGAACACAAAAATAGCTCATTTGTAGTACACTGGGGATCAAAGTTGCGAGCAAAAAAAGCATACTCACTTTGCAGCCAACTCTTATTTAGTTCAATTATGGACCTATATGATTTCATAATGTAATAATTAACAGTAGTCACTTGCAAAAATGTAAAACATCATGTTGACGTTGGCAGTAATCTTAGTTTTGACTTCTAGCTGACCTTAAAACGTAACAATATATCCATTCTAATGTAATTAGAGTACTCAAATTAGTCGAAAATGAGGCATTACATTTAGATTCTAGGGTCACTATGTCAAAAGTTTTAAATTCAAGTTGGTCGCTGGCGACCATTTTTAATTTTAGCGGCCATATTGGAATAAAAAAACATCTATATCAGAAATTAATACTTATAAGTTATAAGTATAAGACATTTTGGCAAATTGTGTTGCTTTCAGCAAAAAATGCAATCGTTGTGCTGTGCCACCCCACTACAAGTAAATACACAACACTGACACCTTGGAAGATGAATGTTAGGAAAGGGTCGGAGACGGCGTTTAGCTGACCACCGTCTCCGACACTGTCCCAACATTCAATCCTGCAAGATTGAATGGCAAAATACCCAGCGGACGCGGATCCTATAGGCCATGTAATCTGCTTATTCCCCAGTCACACTGTCGCGAATCATGATGGCGAACTGATACGGATGTGAATCCGTATTAGATCGCCAGCTGATTCGCCACAGTCGTATTGTTCCGTGCTAGAGCGTGTCAATTCTCCAAAAAAGTCTCACGGCTCTCAACGGTTCGCCAAGCCGATACGGATGTTTCAAACTGTTTAAAACATCCGTACTGCCAATACGGATGAAGCCCATTCGTTGTAGTTCCTTACAGTTCGTAGCAGTTCGAATCGGTTCTAATAAGTTCTTTGCACTTCGTATTGCTCTTCGTATCGCTTCGCAGCGTAACGGGTTGGTTCGCATTCGAAGAGTCTGGCGATGAGCAAGGAATCAGAAAGAACTGACTAGAACTGACTCGACGCAACACGGTACAGATACGGTTGTCGTTGCTTGTCAAGCTGAAGCGTTGCTATTTACGGCCTGGAGATACGATGCAGTACAATTTACATCACGAACTACAAAGGATAGCTACGAATTGCAACGTTGCGCAACGATGGAGTGAGACGAGATCCGAATAAGGCAGATCCCAATGCGAATGACGGCGATTCACAATGAATTAATGCGAACCAGGACGTTACCAATACAATGCAGAACGAATGAGGTAGATTCACATAGCGGTAATAACTCGACTCTTATATCATTTCAGTGTTGCCAGGGCAGACTATGATGATCATTGTGTTCAAATAATGACCAAACCTCACACAAATTGCAACAGAATTTCTGACTGTTGTTTCCTACTCATAAATATGTCTCCTATAAACTCAAAAAGTCTCAAGAGATTCGAGTGGCGGAAAGTGTTTTCAGCACTGTTTATTAACTATACCCTTTCAACATATTCGACTATTTTTATGGTGGGATGACGATCCACTTTCTAGCAGTGTTATGTACGTATTTTAATAGAAAACTTGGTGCAATGTTATTATTAAGATTACCAGTGCCTTCTTAAAAGATTATATTATTTATTCTCATTATACGAATAATTATACCAGCAATAACCCAATTTGTACAGTTCCAGATTGGTAAAAATATATATTTAATTTCTTTTTAAATATAGTAATTTTGATCCAAGTCTAAAAACATATATTTACATAAATGATACATAAATAGGCCTATAGATGTATATAGTTACAACACTTAAAACAGTTATTATAGGCTTGCATTTAGTCTGATGACTAAATGAAAGCCTATAATAGCTGAATCGGTGGATATTATGCATACTTTTCAGCACTGATATGTTTTAAAATATATTTTTATTACGCTATGAAGTGGGATTTTTTGGGATCAATTTAAAAATCAAAAGGATTAAAAATCAGAAAAATAACTGGGTGCTAAAGATAGTGACTGTTGCTGCCAAATGCGACTTTAAGCAGTATGTTAATACTGAAACTCCATAATGTATCTCTCTAAATATATATTTTTCTTAACCCACTCTACTTTTCAACTTCTAGCTGACAGTTGTCGTTGTCGTCTTCTGCGACATTACATTTGTTCTGCAACTTTATATGTGACGTGTTTCTGGCACTCCGCTTTCTGTTCCCTGCTGTTTTTCTTTGTATGTTTTTAATTGTTTTCATTTGCGGTAATATTTTTACTATTAATCCGCATGTTCTATTATCTCGCTATATTTTCCGCTGATGAATTCTCAGTCTTTATCACTTTATGATGATACACTCCTATCTCCTTCTGTCTGTCAAGCAATTTGCTTTATTGTTCTATTAATTATCTTTTGTTAGTGTTGTTACAATTTGTTACTTCCCGGTACTGTTTCCCTTTGATTTCCCATACTGTGGTTGCAATCATTATTCTTTCTACCACAGCTCATTCTTGTCTTCTACTATGTACCTCTCTTTGTTACCTTTACTTCATTCGCTGATGAGTCCCAAATTGTTTTTTTGTATTCTACTTCCTTCTATGGCTAAAAGTCATCTATCTTTATATAGCTTCTTCTGTGACACCATTTTTTCTTATGGGATACCGTTAATGATCTATATTTGAGCACTGACTCTAATATAAATTCGGTGTCTTAAAAATATTATAACAAAATTCTAATTGAATAAATTTGATAAGATTAACTTCGAATAATAGTAATATAATTTTTAATATAATATAACACTGCACCAAAATTGGGCGAAGATTATGCTAATTTGATGGACAAAGAAGACTGGCGATAAGACACGGATGAGCGCGACATTTTGTAGCCAACAGCTCATCCCTATTGAATCGCACTGGTCCGTTTCAGGTCGTATCAGTTCGTACTGGTCCGTTCCAGGTCGTATCAGTTCGCACTAGCCCGAGTTGCATTCTACTTGAGTCATATTGGTTCGTATCAGTTCCCAGGATTATTCGCATTAGATCGTATTGATTCGTACAACCTTTCGTATTAGTTCGTGTCAACCCGTTCTGATTTGTATTGGTTCTAGTTCTTTATTCTTAGTTCTACTTGGTTCTCCGTCATTCGCAATTTGAACAGTATTGATTCTAGTTGGTTCGTTGTTCAATTAATTATCCACCTCAGGAGCATTTTTATTCTCCATGATTCGCACTCACATCCGTATTGCACATATCGCCAGCATTCGTACTGGATCGCCAGTGGATTCGCGACAGTGTGACTGGGGCATTAAGGGCCTGTCTAACCAAGCCACACGGTGCTACAAAGGGTGCGCACGATCCAATGGAAAAATCCCCGAACCATACGCACAATTTTGCATTTTATCTCAGAATCGACCATTCGTGGCGGTTCGAGGCAGGAGATACGTTCTTGGACTGGTATCCAAACCGATGCCGTAACTTACGAAACACTTCCGCATCATTACATATCCATGCCGCATGGGCCAAACCTTACGAATACATTTGCCGCAGCTGACGTATGCATTTACGTACCAGCCGTACAAACTTCACAATATGAATACATGTATCAAACGTTACGCACGGATGTCATACGCGGCCCATGCGCAGATTTGCCGCGTATGAACTGATCCGAATCCAACGAACTGCTACGTATTAATTCGTATCTAATCAGTATAATCCGAATGCAATTACGCACTGTACGAATCTCAAACCGAAGGGAGTGATTCGGGGGTTAGACATAATTTTCCCGTACCCTTCCATACACATTGTACATATCAAAATCCCCGAATTCTCCCGCATCGATTCGAGAAGGAGATTGGTATTCTGCTAGACAGGGGTTTAAGCAATTTAAGAGTTCAAATGGCTTGACGAAAACGTCAAACTTCTCAACCAACCGAAGGCATCAAAAAAACACCACAGTAACTTACTTTGTAAATTTCAATATAGCAAAAATATTAAAGAAAACAAAGCGTTGAAGAAAGAAAGCAAGTTTAATTTCGCTTATCAGATGACAAAATAACTAGGGTTAGTTGATGATTTGTTTTGTTTTAAAGTTAATATTAGGCAATACATGTCAGTACATTTTGTGGTAGTTTTTGGTGAAAATAAATAAGAGTGATTGATTTTTATTAAAATGTTAATTATTTGTTTTCCAAAAAGAATTATTGTTGATGTTTGGCGTTGGTATCTCTGTGTGGATCGAGTTGTGAGGAATAAGTCATCCGAGTCATTCAGACTGAAACATAGACATAATAATTCATAATGATTATAACCAGTAGATAATACTTCACAAAGCAGACCACATTAACCCTTTGACCACCGGTGCCGAACATATTCTATTTTTTATTTTGTCATCAGCACATTAAGTACTCCACTTTGAAACATAGTAATCATAAAATGTGACATCAATTAGCAATATTTGAAAACAGTTGACCTCCGTTTTGTCAAATCTGAGTAATTTTCACTCACTTGAAGTTGTGGATCGCGTCAGCGAGACACAATTTTAAGTGGGTAAAAATCTCAAATTGAATAATTTGGCGGTTAAAGGGTTAACCCTTAAGGGGTCTTGTCAAGTTAAAAAAAAATCCGAGAAAACCTCGAATCGGCCAGACCAAGCCCACTCACTCCCTATCCATTTGTTTCTTTTTTTCAAACAAGTAAAAAAAACACACACTCACAAAAATATTAAAAACAAATAAAATAAATCGAATTGGGGCTTGCCCCAGCCACCCACTTTTTTTCTCGGATTTTAGGATATTTTGTAACTCGACAAAACCTCTACAGCCCTGGGGCCATTTCACTAAAAATCATATTATTCATCGTATCCTAACTTTCTCACGTTATCCCATTTACATTAAAAAGTTAAAGAGTTATCTTAACTTTTTAAGGGAAATAAGATACTATATTTATCAGCTTGTCAGTGAAAAACAATTTTGGCAACGTTCAATTCTGTGTCATTATAAAACATTGTAATTATAAAATTGTACATCATAAATTATGTTATTGTTTCGACACATTATATTTTACATGATTCAAAGTATACATTTTCATATCTTATAATTACCTTTCTTTACAGATCCCGTACTGATGCCTTACATACACCGACAGTACAAGGGCTTCTTAGGTTCTGTAACATACAGTGGAATGTAAGCGTATGTTTGGTTATAAGTATCCGCGAAAAGCGGTAGATTATTCAAAGAGAAAACATAATCTTTGTTTCAAAGACTACCATTTGATCCTCATCCTCTAGTATTTAACCCATATAGCTATATACTTATATTTTCACTCAGTTGAGGATGTGGCTCGCTACCGCAACCCACAGCTTCAAGTGAGTAAAAATTAATTACACAATATACAATTAAATCATACCAAATGCAAATCTGTCGATGGCTATGAATGTCGTTTATGTGAACCGCGGCGAATGTTGTGTTAAGGAAAACAAATCATCAATTTCTTACTTACATGTAAGTATAAATTTCTACTGTTTACCTAACTACTAATAACGTGTTTTTTTTATATAATTTTCCCGTTTTGCTACTCAGAAACTTACCCCATGGGTAATATCGGAAGTCGCAGCATTTACATGGTCGATTGGCGTGAAAATTCACTTGACCGCCGTAGTCCTCGATATTTATCACTCTGGCTCCTGGACAACTACCGTAGCAGTAGTAGTCTCTCAGGTAGCCAAACGGCCACAGGTGGTAGGTTCGAATCCTCATGTAGCACCACCACCACTGGAATGGTAGAGCGGATGAAACCACCACAGCTCGCTTACCTGATAAAAAACATACCAGTGTTAAATCAGATCTCATTAAAATTTAGCATATCTCAGTAAAAACATACCAGTCGTTAAATCACTTTTTTCAACTTATCTAATGGAAATGGGAGAAAGTGTCCGTGAGCATAATCTTAACTTACAGCACGGGGATCAAATTTAGACGTTAGAATCTGACGTCTGGAGTCGATCCTCGCACTGTAAGAGTAAACATATAATGGCCGTGGTCCCATAGCATAGGTATTCAAATGAAGCGGAAAGAGCTAACTAAGACATTTATAATGATCTCAAATTGAAACAAAGCACACATCGGTATCGGGTCAGGATGTTTAGGTTCATGTATGAATTTGATGTCTTACGTCTGTTTGGCTCGTCAGCTTCCTCAGGCGCGTCATCCTCTTCAGAGGCAATGTTTCCATCATCATCAGCGTCACCTTCAGTGTACATGTAGGTATCCTTATAGTCACAGCCGCATCTACGTACATCGTCTAAGGTGGGATTGGTATCAACACGACAGCATCCGTCTGGAAAAAACACACATTTACCTGTTTTACATATTTTACTCTTTCAGATTATATGAAAAACTGAGCGAGCGAGGTGGTGTATGTGGCCTTATATGCATCTAAATAACGCATTCTATGCATTTAGTGCTTACAATATATCCGGAAAAACAGTATCTTGTGCATGGGGCCCACTACACTATGAATCCGGAAATTTGATTATCCTAACTTTGCCTCATTTCCATTAGACAAGTTTAAATTATTTTACTTTCTTATTGTGGACGATAAGAGATGCTCCGAGTTATTCTAATGGAAATGAGAGGCAGTTAAAATAGTATGAAATGCCAGGTCTGTAGTGGGTTGAACACCACATGCTTTCTTACTGTGCAAGATTCATAGTGGGTTGAACCCCACATGATCTCTTACTGTGCCACATTTGTAGTGGGCTGGGCCCCACATGCTTTATTACTGTGCCAGATTTGTAGTGGGTTGAGCCCCACATGCTTACTTACTGCGCCAGATTTGTAGTGGGTTGAGCCCCACATGCTTTCTTACTGCGCCAGATTTGTAGTGGGTTGAGCCCCACATGCTTTCTTACTGTGCCAGATTTGTAGTGGGTTGAGCCCCTTATGCTTTTTTACTGTGCCAGATTTGTAGTAGGTTGAGCCCCACATGCTTTCTTACTGTCCAGATTTGTAGTGGGTTGAGCCCCACACGCTTTCTTACTGTCCAGATTTGTAGTGGGTTGAGCCCCACACGCTTTCTTACTGTCCAGATTTGTAGTGGGTTGAGCCCCACACGCTTTCTTACTGTGCAGATCTGTAGTGAGTAGGACCCCACATTCCTTCTTACCTCGTGTCTCTACTGGTTCTCGGTCCTTAGGCAGTGCTTGTACAAGTACCACCAGTGCCAGCACGATGGCTGCACTGGTACGAATCATGACTCGTTGATCAGGTATGTCACCTCCTAACACCAGACACGGATGCGCACCACTCTGTCCTCAAACTCTCACACAGGGGGTTATAAAGGAAGAAGTCAACAACACGTGATCAGTCAGCCAATAGCAGAATGGGGTGTATGGTTGAGGTTATGTTTGGATGTGCTCTATAGGGGATGGTGGGCAACAGAGGGTGAATATTGATCGTAAAGTGGGGTATTAGGTTGTGTTATTTCGGCGATGTTTAATCGTTCAATCCTTGTGTTGATGAATTGTGTATTTCTATGTTTTATTCGTGTCAAGCGGAATTGCTAATAATACGATTTCCAGCTGCAAATGACAGATATTATATAATATATATATTTGTGAGCAATATAAATCTCCCAATTTGAAATATCTGAATGTCGGCGCATCCACTACCATAATTTATTTATCAGTGAAATTATAATTGTTTTGGAAATCCTTTAAACAATCTTTTCATGGTGCCAGTAGCAGGGGTGACACAAAGTTATGTGTTACCATATACATTACCGGTAGCAGGGGTGACACAAAGTTATGTGTTAACATATACAGTACCGGTAGCAGGGGTAGCACAGAGTAATGGGCTGAGGTATACAGTACCAATAGCAAGGTAACACATCAGTTGGAGAAAAAACACACAAAAGCATAAATACATTTTAGCTAGATCTATATAGCGTATTGCAAGAAAGAGGGTTTTGGTAAGAGAGTCGAAAGGCGCTTATGCTATAATAATTTCTACAGCTATACAAATCAAATTCGGATCTAGCATGATGTTTTTTTCTGTCAGAAATGATTGCTGTATTTATTGCTAATCCTCTCAGTTTTCTCAATCCCTGTTTATTTAAACGTTTTAGAAACACACAAAAAATAGTTTATTTACGTATACTTGTAAATTTCGTACATTTACATGTTAAAGTAAATGCAATTATTTACATATATGTATATCACGAATACTGGAAGCATCATTTTGTTATTCAGCATTTGTGTATTGCACAAATTTGAAAAACGTACTTAAATGGAATGCAATTTAGTTTTTCGTGTTAGCTTTTACATTTCGAAATACAATCCATAGATACTGGATTGGTTCCAGTGTGAGTTATTCTGTGAGTCCGATAGAAATGTAACCCTTCAAGCGCTGAACTATTTGTGTAAAAACCATGGAGACCAAAATATTTTTTTAATTTGAAATCATCATACATGTCTTAGTTAGATCTTTCTAATTCATTTGAATACCTATGTTATGGGTCTACGACCATTATAAATATTTTAATTCTTACAGTGCGGGCATCGACTTCAGTCGTCGGAATTCTGACGACTAATGTCGATCCCCGCGATGTAAGGGTTAACATTCCCATAGACAGATTCCACCCTCAGAGTGCGGGGATCTATAGACATCACATTCTGACGTCTAAAAGAATAAACATATTTACAATGGCCGTACACACGCTGTAAGGGTTCAGAGTAGGGTTCTATTGTAAAAGGACACCCGGACCCGCAATCCCAATGTTGGTTGTTCTTGACTTATCCTCGCTGCACTTAGCAGATAAGCGTTATCTATGATAAACCATATATAAGTTATTCCCGTATTTCTTATTTTGGACATGTATGGCGGAAATTAAATCTCTTCCTTATTTCTCATTTAACAGGTAAACGTGCAACACAAACTATTTTTTACACAATTCTAGTCTATAGACATGTTGACATATTATGGACAAGTCAAGGAACGAAAATAAAAATGATGATTTTAGCCTGATTGTGTCGCTTTACAGAGGTCTCTTTAAAAAAAACATGAATGTATTTGAAATGTCAGCTTCGAGTGAATTACAACGCCGAAATATTTCTGTTTAATCAATGGAAACCAAAGGGTTTTTTTCATTTGAAATCTTCATCAATGTAATTTGAATACATATATGTCATATGACCATTGAGTGAGCTTGTAGTTCGTAATGTGCGGGGATCGACTATAGACGACAGAATCTTAGGTTTACGTCAGATTATCATAGATGTCAAAAGATATGTACTGTAATATGCTAATGTAGCGAGCAAATGAGTAGGCAATGTTAAGTTGAAAAATAATTACAAGTTTTTTATTTTGAACAAAATATATATCCTCACAATTGTTAAGCTGGTGATGTTTTACTGCCCAGTGTATGTGTATTATTCGTCTAGGCCTCTTTTCTTTTGATTAAACAGACGTTTGTAGTCAACTTATCTGCTCCTGAAAGTTAATGGGTCAATGGGAAGTTATTGGGTTACCCTCTCTGTACTTGTCAAGTATTTGGCAGGTATCTGCTAATTAATAGGATTGGTGGGGTTGGGGATTGGGGCGAGAAATCTTCTGCGGATGACATCCTTCATGGTTCGTGCCTACTTGCGATATAGCACGTCGGCCAAATGCAAATTAATTAATTAATGCAGCTTTAGGCTAGTATACCACACAAACAGGCTAAACCGGGCAAGGAGAGAACTTTCTGAGGATGGTGAGATGAATCCGATCAAGAGCTCATACAGAGTTCACTATCCTAGTAGGTTGCAAATGTCAAATATCAATATTTTGGCAATTTTGATCAATGTTGAGGCAATCTAGTTTTAGAAGGGGGTCATGTCCGCCCTTCTAAAACTAAATTTCGCAAAGTAGGATAATTCTCCATTCTTTTTTTAATCAAGTGTTAATGGCGTGCGATTTAGCCCTCTGGGATTGATTACCCGGCTTCGAATTATTTTTGTCGTCATGACGGGTGTTTCGGTGGGCAGGTGGGTGGATTTTGTCTCATTGGTTTTAGTTCATGTAGATAATGATGTACACAGTATCTTCATCATTTCAACCCAAGTCAACACAAAAGTCGAGTGAGCGCTGCTAGAATGTCAGAATAACACTACACATAATGGCCCGTCACTGCCCCTGGTCGAAGTCAATACGGCTTCAATACGGGCTCATTGAAATAGTTCGCTTACAGGCATATTCAAGCACGATACGTTGACCCGGTACCGCTTGAATATTGGGCCAGCGCCACAGACCTTTGTATGAGAACCTCTACTATATTTGGCTAATATTATTCATGCTATTAATAGGCGGACTTTGCGCGTAATACCATCTTATAAAACTCTTCCCAGCCCGGAAAGGTTGTACATTTCCAGTATTATTTTTTCGTAATAACTAATAATCATGGGACTAAAATAATATGACAATTCACAGGACTGGTGTTTGTGACATTTATGTCAATTATATTTCTAAACTAAAATCACTTCACCTGTTCTTTAATTCAGCTTGATATCAAGCGGGAAATCAAGTGACCTTACAAATTACCACCACACAGGAATGTCATTATGTGGCCTTGAAGCTGGTACAGTTTCGGCTTCATGTCTGTGACAAGGTGGAATGCACGGCTGAGAAAACAAGGCATCAACATGATACCGAAGTGATCCCCATTTAATAAATCTGAACAATTTCAGCATTAGTCTTATACCTGATGCATATGATGAGCCGACTATTTGCCATAGATAGAGCGAATAAAATTCACTTCAACTGTTTATATGTTTTTTTCCAAAATGTTTTATACCCACACATGTCGTATTGATCTTCCAAAATGTTTTATACGCACACATGTCGTACTAATCTTTCAAAATATTTTATACGCACACAAGTCGTATTGATCTTTCAAAATATTATATACTCACACAAGTCGTGTTGATCTTTCAATATGTTTTATACGCACACAAGTCGTACTTATCTTTCAAAATATTTTATACGCACACAAGTCGTGTTGATCTTTCAATATGTTTTATACGCACACATGTCGGGCTCCAGGACATTTCGCACCATAGACGTTTGGCCCCCCAAGACGTTTCGCACCCATCTTCATGACGTTTCGCCCCCGTCGCCGTGACGACTTGTCCCAGTTTAAGACGTTTCGCCCCCATGTGAGACGTTTCGCCCCCTATTGAGACGTTTCGCCCCCTATTGAGACGTTTCGCCCCCTAGGGAAGACTTTCGCCCCCTGGGAAAGACGTTTCGCCCCCTTTCTAAATTAAGACAATTCGAACCCTTATGTGAGACTTTTCGCCCCCATTCTTATAGGACGTTTCGCCCCCATTCTTATAGGACGTTTAGCACCCTAGGAAAGTCGTTTCGCCCCCGTTCTCAGAGGACGCTTTGCACCCTACGGCCTACAGAAAACGTTACGCCCCGTTCTTATAGGACGTTCCGCATCCCAGAGAAAACGTTCCGCCCTCTCCCCAAATTAAGATACCTAGCCCCTATATTTATTTCTAAAAATAAATAATCAGCCTTCAAATTTATATACGTTAATGTAATACAACTTACAATATTGTATTAGATTATTTATGTTCCAAGTTTAGGTCGGCGATCAGATCGATAGCACAATAAATTAATGAATCAAGGAATAAAAACGGTAAGTGATAGTAAAATGCATGAACAACAAGGTAGCCTAATCTCGGAAATCTTCACAATTTTATGCTGTTTTATAATTAAGGTGCGAAACGTCTTTCTTAGAAATGAATATCATGCTGATTTATGAATAGCAAGCGAAACGTCTTTCCTAATTATGAAAAGGGTGCGAAACGTCTTTCCAAATTATGATTATAGGGGGCGAAACGTCTTTCTGATTAGGGGGCGAAACGTCTTTCCTAAATATGATTTGTGGGCGAAACGTCTTTCTGAAATATGGTTTGGGTGCGAAACGTCTTACTGAAATATGGTTTGGGTGCGAAACGTCTTTCTGAAATATGGTTTGGGTGCGAAAAGTCTTCCTGAACTATGAAGACGGGGGCGAAACGTCTTTCCTATTTATTGGGAGGGGCGAAACGTCTTTCCTAAGTTGGGGGCGAAACGTCTCTCTAAAAACTTGTGGGAACTGACTATGGGGCGAAAAGGCTGTGTACCCACATGTCGTACTGATCTATCAAAATATTTTATACGCACACAAGTCGTATTGATCTTTCAAAATATTTTATACGCACAAAAGTCGTATTGATCTTTCAAAATGTTTTATACGCACACAAGTCGTATTGATATTTGAGAGTCTAATAAAACATTCCTTTTGTTTTACAAGGGGTGACCCTTAAAGCGCTGAATTAAATAATTTAAATTTCTACCACACAAATTAAGTTACGTCTCGCTACCGTGACCCAAAACTTCAAGTGGGTGAATATTACTCATAATTGTTTAATTTGAGACCACACATTTTAAATTATATATATATATGCTTAAACACACATCTCATTCTCAATAACTGATTTCGATAATAAAACGGATGAAAAACGATAGTCGTGCTCAGCAGTGTAAGTATTACCACTAGGAATCCACATACACGCGTTGCGTGGTGCATAAGGCGTCAGGAATTACCTAATTCATGTCTGGTAAGTGACAGATTTGTATTTATTGCCTTACTTTCTCAGCTAGGAATGTAAGGCCATTTTATTCAGCTCGTTTTATCACCCGCCCACGAAGTAGGAGCGGTAGATATTGTCATCACCATGTCCGGCCGTGCGTCTGTGCGTCTGTGCGCCCGTGTTTCGTTCCCGGACAATATCTCGGAAACCGTTGGCCGGATTGTTTTCATATTGCACACACACATCTCTTACGGGGTGTAGATGTGTCTTTTTGGTGGTTATCACCTCTGACCTAATTTTTAACCTTTGACTTTTGTGGCCATTATTGACTTATAATTAATGACGGGGGATATCGTTAGCATCAGCGCTCTTGCTTATATATGTTTTTGAGTCTGGAAATTATTCCCCACGTACTTTTAAATAATAAGGGTTCCTGAGTGATTAATGTTATCATAAACAAATCTATTTTTTCATATGCACTATTTATAAACTTTCATAATCATTTCATATTTCATCTAGTTCGGGGCAGTTTTTGGTTACAATACTATGACTTTCCTAGTCAACAATTTATATGTGATATAATTAAGTATTTTATAGAAAATTTAAATAGAATTGTTCTTGTCTCCGCCATTCTGGAATAGCGTATAGGGACCATTGTGAAAATGTGACTTGCACCAGGATACTTTCACTGTTTTTATCACTGGTGTAACAGAATGGTGGACACACATGTATTTTAAATGCATAACGTATTTATCATACAGATGTAACCCTATTTTTATGTGAATGCTGAATAAATATATCTATCTATCTACAGATACGAGAGCATTAACCAACTTAAAATACACCCATGGTATTATCCCTAAAAGCGCTGAATTATTTCAATATAAACCACGGAGACCAAAGGGGTTTTTCAATCTGAAATCATCATAAATGTCTTAATTAGCCCTTTTCGCTTCATTTGAATATCTATGTTACGGTTCTATGATCACTACAAATATTCTAATTTTTACAGTGCGGGGATCGACTTCAGACGTCAGATTCTGACGTATAAAATCCCTCCCCACACTGCAAAGTTTAAATATTAAGTAGAGTCATTGTTTAATTTCTCCATTTCGTAAGAAGAAAGTAGTGACTAGAAAAAGAAGAAAAATAATGTAGAGTGTGTTTTAACCAGTTTAGCGCGGTCTTTATACGTCAGAATCTGAAATATTGAAAGATCTGTATGTGTTTTTAATGTAATAGCCAGTGAAGAAGCAATTAGTGAGCTCGACAAACATTTCTCGTATCGCTAATCTACCAAATGTCAGGCAAATAGAAGTTATCGTTGGACAATTTACAATTTAATCTTTTAGCGAGGTGTCGTAAAAGGATGGATGTTCTGTTACTGGGCCTACTAGCTTATCCAGGTATTTGTCGCTAATCGGGTTACATGGCATAATTGAGCAGAGGACCCACAAGTGGCACAAACAGGAAAATAACAGACTAGACAAAGAAATGATAGAATGTGTAAGTACGTGGTTGCACATGGATTCTGAGAGAAATCCCGAGAAAACCTATAAAATGACGTCATGTTGTGCCTGTGTGATGCGTGTTGACTGCTCCGAGAGCGGTGAACACCCGAGGCTAGAACTACTATCAAAGACCATGGGTCTTTGCTACTATGCATCACGCATCACGCGCAAATTAAGTATATACCAACTTATTTGTCATGGAAATGTATATACAGTCTCTTATGTAGGCATACATGACATCATTTATGTAGGCTTAAATATCGTCTATTAAGTAGGCATACATATATTAATTTATGTAGGCATTCATATTATCATTTATGTAGGCATAAATTATCGCCTCTTATGTAGGCCTACATAGAGTATCTTAGCAGTCAAATGATTCCAAGAGCCACGCAAACAACAATAAATTAGTTTTATTTTTTTAACGCACCATCTCGCCACTTTAATGAACAAAAATAACTGTAGCTCTGTGGTGTCATGATATCATTATATCAATCTGAAAATTAAATCCAGATAATTATTATGATAGTTATAATCATACTGTTAATTATATTGACAATGACCATTATAATTATAATAATTATGATACTTATAACGATATTTATAATTACAATGCTACTCGGATATATTAATTGTACGTTTGTGTGCATTTTGTAAGAACAATTAGGAATGTTTATGAATAATTGCTTAGTTTATATTCACCCTGGGCTTTGTAGACTACATCCCGTACCATCAATTAGCCTACCACTATCTTCTAAAATTGGGAATTGATTTCCTCTTGATTAAGCGTTTATTTTCTAAGATTAATAAATCATTTTAGCATTAAAAAATAATTTTCCAATAATAATAAATTATTTTGTAATATAGTAAAATATACCCGTTTTTTTTAGTATTATATGCAAGATGGCAACATACAATTTGTATGCTACTTATGTAATCCAAGAGAAAGAAATATGTTCACATACAACAAACAAACCATTTGCTATTATTATAAAATAATCTCTCAATATTATAAACGTATTTATTGATATCAGGAAGTGAATTCCTAATAATACAAACATATCTTTT